>PVLD010031307.1:0-15863 GCA_004027595.1 Dinomys branickii | reverse complement strand
TTTTGGGAACTTTGTAGGCAAGTGGACAAAACTGGAGTCCATACTCATAAGTGAAATAAATCAGCGATACATGTGCAGGCAACGTATTATATCACTGGTGTAAGAACCCGAGGGTGGGAATATAAACTAAGAATCATGAAGGAAATCTGTTCAAAAACAAAGAACAGGTGGGACGAAGGAAAGGAGAAAAGAAAAAGACAAAAATGTATGTATGTATATAGGAATATATATGGATATACATATATGCAGGAGGGCTAACATGGTTCTACTATTGTATTATATCACTTAATGCTAAGCAATAATCGATGACAGGATATTAGATTAATCGTGTATATCTGTATGTGTTAGCCTGAACACACACTTCGAAGATATCAATATGTAAAGCAGCAACAAGCGGTGTTTTTTTGTTGTTGTTGATGTTGTTGCTGTTGTTGTTGTTTGCCTGTTTTGTTTCTTGTCTTTGGATTTTTGGTTTTTGTGTTTTTTCTGTTGTTGAGAGGATTAACTGTCTGACTAAATTTGCTTGTCTGTATATGGGTTCATACATTTACAATTCGAAGATATCAATGGATAAAGCAATAACCACTGTTGAGACCATATCACCTTGTCTATAGATTAGTTGTGATTGTACTATTTTTTATGATAATTGGTGTCTGTCAATATGTTTTTGTACTTTTATGTTTCTAAAATAATAAAAAAAAATACGAGAAATGGGATGTAGCATTCTCACATTTCATGGTTTTCATCATCCTTTTCTCTGGAGCCATTAAGTGTCCCTGGAGCACTGGTTGGTGTGCATTCCTGGGTCCTGCCCACAGTTTGGAGTCCAAGATGAGGAGGGGGTTTAGGAATCTTCCTTTTTTACAAGCACTAGGGCACCTGCAGGTGGTTCATGGACCTCCCAAAAGGACAGAGGGGTGTTTCATAATGAGGCGTGTGATGAGAATATTCTGAATGGAGCAAAAATGACAATTCTGAAACACCCGGCCCCAGCCTCTGGGAAGGGGCTGTCATCTCTTTGTCTCAAGGCAGGAGTCTGTCTTGGTTACTTTTCTCTCGTTGCTGAGACAAAATACCCAACGCCCAAAATGAAGGAAGGAAAGGTTTATTTAGCTTACAGTTTGTGGAGGTTTCAGTCCATACTTGGCTGGTCCTGAGGCAGAGTGGCACATGGCAGAGGGCAACAGTTCATGGCGGCGGTATACAGCAAAGCAACAAGTGCAAAAGGGAGGAATGGCAGCCAGCAGCCTCTTTCTCTCCCTTACATATATAAACTATCTGCCCTGGGGCAGGTACAGCTCTCACACCCATAGTCCCAACACTGGATCCTGGATCAGTCATAAACTCTAAAAGCCACCCTATAACTGCATGAGGATTTGGGGGGACATGCGGACACAAACCATAACAGAGTCCCAGGTCTTATCTCAAGTAATGCTACTGCTTATTTCTAGAAAATGTGAAGCTTCCCAGAGATGTCCAACAAATAGAAAAATTCTGTAATTGATTGGTATAGGAGACCCAAAGCTGAGTCATCCTCTGTAAGAATATTGGTAGAGCTTGGAGAGAGCTTTGGACAAAAGAAGAGGGGCACAGCCACATAGGACATCCAACAGATGTGGTATTGATGTCTGTATTTTTGATCTGTGGGTTAAAGATTCTTTGAATGAGCCCCTTAGTGGAGTGGAAAGAACATTTATGTCTTCTGGGGTCAGATGGATCTGGGCCTCAATTCCAGCTTCCCATCTATCAACTGGAAAGACAAGTCACAGCAGCTCCCTAAGCCCCGCTTCTTAGCTCTAAATGGGTGCGTTAATGCTTGTTTGAATGATATTCTGGTGTATGCAAGCTAAACGCCTGCCATTGAGGCTGCCAGCCAGTGCTGCTCAAAACAGTTGTTTTTGTGGCTATGGGGGGACTCTGATGAGAGAGCATCATGGAGGGACTGTTGAACTCAGTAGGAGCCTGTGGTGGGAGAAGAAACAGGCTGTGAGCTGGATTTGACTCTGGAACTAGGGTTTGTTGACCCCTGGCCTAATACAATAAAGAACTCATACATTTGCCTTAAATATAAAATAAAAATCTCTTGGCGACTAATTTGCCGTTAAGGCAGTGATTTCCCTGTTGACACGGCTAGGTCGTATTTTCTGGCTTCCCTTGCAGCTTGTGGGCTCATGTGTCTGAGTTCTGGGTAGTGACATTGGGGCAAGGGTCATGTGCCACTGTAAGGCCCAGAGCTAAAGTTACCTTTCTTATTTTAAATCACCCCTGTCCTTGCTTTCTTCCTGCACCAGCCAACAGAAGACCCTGAAATGATAGCAGCTATGTCCAATCAGTGGTCTTCCTCCCCCTTCATTTTTTCTTTTTACTGTTATAACAAAAAATATTATAAAAATAAAGGAAATTTTGTTACTTTATACATCAGTTATATTATATATCTTATATGCAGCCCAAGACTAAGGAAGGAAGGAAGGAAGGAAGAAAGGAAGAAAGGAAGGAAGGAAGGGAGGGAGGGAGGGAGGAGGGTTGGGAGAGGCAAGCTACAGGTTCAACATGGTTGCAGGCCTAAAGGATGGAGTGCGTGGATGGGGAAGGATCAGTTCTGCTACCCGCTTATCCATCCTCACCAGTTATTCTGCATGAGAATATGGGAATGTCAATCAGAAATAATCTTGTCTTAAAATACTGAGCTTTGGGGGGAGTACTTGTTATAGCTTTTAACTGTTAGCCTATCCTGAGTAATACATTTTGGTATTTCCTGGTGATCAAAGATCACAAGGCTTCCTGATAAAACAGGAGTGAAGCTGGCATGTTTAGGAAGCTCATCTCCTTGTCCGGGACATAGGCTACTCATGGTTTCCTCTATCTACCTAATCACCCTAATGTGCTAATAGTTTGAGTGGCTGCCTCACCCATCAGGGGACAGACTTAGCGTCCTCCACTGTTTGATGTATTTAGTAAATATTTGTGATTATATTCATCAGTGAATGAGAAAATGACTGAGTGACAAATTTAACCTCTTTATAACTGCAGATAGGCCAACATTGAAACTGAGTGTCACAGACTGACAAAAACTCCTTTCTGCTAACAGTGCCTCTTCTCCTTCCTCTTCTCCGTCTTTGCAGTACCGAAGATTGAACTCAAGGCCTTCTCATTGAGCCCTTTTTATTTTTTATTTTGAGACAGAATCTTGCCAGTCTGGGATCAAACTTGCAGTCCTCCTGCTTCAGCCTCCCAGAGTGCTGGGATTACAGGCATGCACCACCACATCTGGCTCAGTGCTATTTCTTAGTCACTCACAATGCTGAGTGGGTGTGTCTACCTCCTTCTTCGATCTTTCTCAAATTGTGACAGATCTGCAGGTGTCAAGAGCCCTGCCGAATCTGCCCCCACAGGACTCTGGGGCAGGGAAAGGGTCAGTTGCCACACTAGCCTCTCTGCACACAGGTGTTGTCAGCTGCAGGAGCCTGATGTGGGAAATACAATGTGGAACAGAAAAAGGCCAGGAAGGGTGGAACTCCTGGATGTTTGAGACCATCATTTTTATGTGCTAACGCCTGCTGTGCATAAGAAGTTTTTCTCAGCTGTCCTGGTTCTGCCCTGGTGCCTGTGTGGTCAGCAGAGCCCACTGCAGGGGCACCTGGATGCAGGTGTGGGGCCAGGCACCAAGCGGCACCCAGTGCTTGGCACAGTTTAGAACCCTACAATGCAAAAGCCAGGAAAGACTGCCTAACTTCAAATGGAGCAAAACTTTTCCAATATTCTTCTTTGCTCATCTTTCTTTCTTTCTGTCCATCTGTCTCTCTGTCTCTTATCTCCCTGTCTCTTTCTCTTTCTTTATTCTTTCCTTCCTTCCTACGTCCCACACCCCTCCTTCCCCCCCTCCATTCCTCCCTCCTTCATTTCCTTCCTTCCTTCCTTCCTTCCTTCCTTCCTTCCTTCCTTCCTTCCTTCCTTCCTTCCTTCCTTCTCTACTTCCTTCTCTGTCTCCATAAGCAAGAAAAGAGTAGGTAAATATGTGTGATTTTTAAGATTCTCAATTATACACTGTGCAGTAGTTTTAGTTGTGGATAGTTCAGACCCAAGGCATAAGACTGATTTGGCTCTTTAACTTTGACACTGTGTTGGGGGGAGTTAAAAACAAACTTCAGGGAAGAAGCATGGGTATTACTGCTGAGCAGTTTCTCCTGGATCCTAGTCTTCCTAGTCAGAAAGCTGGTCCTTCACTGAGAAAAATGCAGATCCCTAACCCACCCACCCTGTCATGGGTTACCTGTATGTGATTGCTTGGGGGAGGAGGTCACCTCCCTTTACTTCTCCAAGTGAAGTAATCCATTGTCAACTGACTCAGAGTTCTCTCTGTTCCAATTTACAGCCAAGTCATGTTCAGACCCATGATGTCTTTGGTTCCTGTCTTGGTTACTTTTCTCTCATTATTGGGACAAAATACCTGACACCCAAAATTAAGGAAGGAGAGGTTTATTTAGCTCACAGTTTGTGGGGGTGTCAGTCCATACTCAGCTGGCTGTAAGGTGGAGTGACACATGGCAGAGGGCAACAGTTCATAGCAATAGAAAACAGCAAAAGCAGCAACAGCAGAAAGCCTCTTTTCCTCCTTCACATTATATGCAGGCTGTTTGCCCCTGGGCGGGTGTAGCACTTACACCCATAATCCCAGCATTGGGCCATGAATCAATCACATACTCTAGAAGCTGGCTCTATGGCAGCATGAGTCTTTGGGGAGACACCCAGACACAAACTGTAACAGTTCCTGACCCTGAACTCATGATTACCTTCTCTGTTTGAGGGTGGGAAGATGTCTCAGGATGAGGCTGACTTGAAACGTGGAGGTGTTGCTCTCTGTTTTTTTTTTAAATTTTATTTTAAAGACAAAAGAATGGAGACATATGAACCAGAAAAGCCATAAGCAATACAGAAAATACAAAGTTATACAGAATATAGCAGGGAATTAGCACTGGATGTTGTATTACATAGTTATCTTCACATTAGTTAACACAAAAACATTAAAGGAAATACGAAATTATAGAGAAGATAGTAGGGAATTTGCACTGGATGCTGTATAATATAAAGTTATCTTCACTTCTGTTAATATAAAAACGACTGAGGAAATACAGAATTATAGAGAACATAGAAGGGAATTAGCTCTGGATGCTGACCTACATAATGTTACCTTCACCTTTGTTACTCAATTACACAGATGATGGCCCATTTGATCATTCAATTTTTCTCCTCCCTCATCTCCGTTGCCCTACCACTCAATCGGTCGTCTTCCCTGTGATAATAACTGTACTCCTGGGTTTATCTATATCCTTGGACTCTCGCCTTGGGAAGAGATACAGCTGCCTCAGACTATAATATACATGGGTGTATACAAACTGCCATGTTTGGAGGTGGGAAAGCACGTATGCTCACAGGTGACCCCCCAGCTCCACCCTGTCATTGTGCTATGGGTGGGGACAGGTCCAGTCCATGAGGTGCCCTAAGTGGGGCCCTCAGCGGAGCAGCCACTGGGCCCACTGCAGAGTAGCATTGGGGCCCACTGCGGGGCAGCTGCGGGGCCCACTGCGGAGCAGCCACGGGGCCCTCAGTGGAGCAGCCGCGGGGCACGTGCCCCCATCGGGGTACCCTCTGTGACCCTTTTGGCTCTGTCCCGTTGCCTTGATGCCAGAGGCCCTTTCTTCTCCTCCCACCTCCTCCTGATCTCCAGCATTACCGTCCCCACCCCTTGCAGCTGGGCAATGGGTCTCCAAAGCTGAAGCTGCGAATGCCGAAACAAGGGCGTGGGCCAAGGGTGTGCTTGGAGCGGCGACCTCCTCCCTCTCTGTCTCGTCTCCCTCTGACTGCGCCATGTCAGATCTGCGATCCCCTCCTCCAGAGGAGGTTTTGCTTAGTCTTTCCGAGGGTTTCAGTTCCTATTTCAGATCCTTCTCGAGTTCAGGATATCCACCTCTTTCCTTTCTGTCCTTCACATGTTGCTATATTCCTATGTCTGAGTGGCATTCCTCCGGGAGGATCTCTCTCTGCTGCCTACCTGGTCGCTATGGATTCATACAAGGTTCATATATGCAAGCAGTATGGAGACACTCTTGTTGCTCGTATTAGTAGTTTGGGGTGAGTCCTGAAGCCTGTGGACTCATCCCATTGCTGTCAGGAACAGGTGGTGATTGCGCAGGCCGGCGAGGCTCAAGGTGCTCACAGAGGGCGTTCAGGTTGGGAGCTGAAGCCCAGTAACTCAGTTCATGCTTCCTGCTTGATGTTGGAGAAGGGTGTGGGGCCGTTTGATCCACCTCCATCTGCAGCTCTCTCTTGCTGTTGTGCTCCAGTTCCCGTTTGTTCCTTGGCTGGATCCCTGGGAGTTGCTGTGGCTCTGATGTCGCTGCTGATGCACCCCACCACTCCCCACTGGCAGCCGCCCACAGAGTGGAGAGGCAGGAGGCCACAGCCTCGAGGCAGGCATACAGCTGGGTGTGGTGGGATGTGTACTGGCTGCTCTGGCTCCACCTTGCCTCCAGGTGCTGATTAGGAAGGTTGCTGCAGGGTGGGGACTCCGCTTCAGTGGCTGTTGCAACCTCTCATCCTCACACTGGATTTGACAACAGCTCCCAACCACCATTGCCCCTTTTCCTGGCTGCGCCCTCTCCTCTCCAGACCTGGACCAGCTCTTGGAACTCCGCTGTCCCCTGGCCGAGTCGGGAGGCTTCCATGAGCGTGGGTCTCCGAAGCTGAAGCTGCGATTGCTGGAACGAGGGCTTGGGCCAAGAGTGTGTTTGAAGCAGTGACTTCCTCTTTCTCTGTCTCTTCTCCGACTGTGCCGCGGCGGCCCTCCGATCCTTTCCACCAGGAGAGGTTCTGCTTGGTCTTTCCTAAGGCTTCAGTTCCCATTTCAGATCCTTCTTGGGTTCAAGGTACACACCTCTCTCCTTTCTGTCTTCATATTGCTATATTCCATTGTCTGGGTGGTAATCTTCTTGGAAGTTCTCTCTCTGCTGCCTACCCAGTCGCCATCTTCCCGGAAGTCGGTGTTGCTCTCTGAAAGATGATCTCTTCCCTTTTCTTATCTTCTCTTCTTGGTGAACTCACTGTACTTCAGGCGATGCTGACAGGAGATGGGACTGGATGAGGGTCATGGTCCCTCCAGGGCTAGTGCACACCCTTCCTAGTGCCTCACAGAGAGTCAAAGAGGGGACCTGCCATCTTCATGCACAAGATGGGAACTCAGGGGACCTGCCATCTTCATGCGCAAGATGGGAGACAGATGGGAGAAGCCTGGACTTAGAGATGTATGTGTTTATTCTGCTCTCACTCCAGGCTGCGAGGCAAGTGACCGCTCCTGTAGGATTGTTATAAGGGAGAGGAGATAGTTGAGTGGCATGTGGGGCTCTGGCTTTCTCTTGCGACAGTCACTTCTGGGACCTGACAGTTGAACTGAAGTTTCCAGGAGCCCACTCACACTCACATAACTTGTCTCAGTTATCTGATATTATTACTTAAACATTCAACTTTCGTGTAACTTACAGAGTACAGCATTTAATTATCTTAAAGTAATTCTGGTAAAATATATCATTTAGGGGAGTAATTCTGGTAAAACTATATCATTTAGGCGGTGTAGATGAAATTTGGGGGCTTCAAATAACATCAGCTGCACTTGGAGCATTGGCTGCTTCTGTGGAGATAGTGATCCAGTGACATCCCTTTCCCTACCCACAATGAGGCAGAATTTTAATCTTGTTAGTTTCAACTGCTCTCTTAGTGCCACAATGAGGCAAGATGGTTTCATTTTTCTTGGTTTTACAATGCAGAAGTGGGAGTTTCACAATAGGAGTCCATGGGATACTGTTGTGAGGGAGCTGTGGTGGATTGACCACTGGTGATCAACTTGTAACACCAAGCTGAACTGAACTAGTGCAGTTCTGGGTGTGGGAGGCCCACCTGAGGATTGTTGCCAGCAGCATAAGAGGCAGAACTGGAGAGGAAGTTTAGAAGCTGTTGGTTCTCTTGTAGGAGCCTGTCATGCTGGCCTTTCTGATAAACTTGGCTATTCTCATTGTTAAAGGAGCTTGGGACCTTGTCTCTGGGAATGGCTGTGGTTCACTTTGGGGGAGCTCTGGTCCTTACTTTTAGTATCACCTCCTGGGAAAGATGGTGCACTGTTCAGTCTCCAGGAGGAGCTTGTCACACTGACTTTCCTGATACGCACTTGGCTGTTCTTGTCATCAGAGGAGCTCAGGACCTCACTGTTGCTAAGGATGGCTGTGGTACCTTTCAGGGGAGCTCTGGTCCTTACTCTGAGCACTGCTTCCTGGCTCCAGTGCAGATCTCTCAGCCTGTTAGCACAGATTGTTTATCCTGCTGGCACAGACTTTCTAGCTTCCACCACTGACCTTTGGGCCTTCTCAGTGCAGATCCTTGAAACAGGCCTGTATGAGACATTATCAGGATCCCTTGGCCTCCAGTAGGACTTGTGGACGGCATTGTCATGGGCTCTAGGTCTTCAGCTGGACTCATGCAGGTCATTACCATGGCATCCATGCCCTCAGCTAGATCCTTTTGGTCTTTATTGTGGCCAGATTTCCTGCACTCTCTTTGTATATGGCTCTTTCAGTGACTATTATAAATAACGCTGTATATTATGTATCCTGTACTATTCCCTTACAAACCCCAGAGTGCAACAGCTGCAGCTGTCCTCTCTGCAGTTTCCTTGGATCCTTTGAGAGTGCTTTTATTCTCACCCCTGTAAGGTGGAGACCCATGAAATGGTTATTTTATGTGAAATGTCTTCAGCGCAGCAGAGGCCAGAACAAGACATCCAAGGAAAGCCTTACTGAGACTTGGACGAGTCAGAGCCTTAGGGCTCCTCTCCTAAATGGGAGAGAGGAAGCAGAATGTCCTGATTCTTGGTGCAACAGGAATGGTGAGACAATTTGAGCTTAAGACATCCTCTGGCTTGAAATGTCTGGTATCGAGTTTCTGAGGTTGGAATCTCAGTCCTCATGCTTGGGGAGGTTAGAGCTGTGTCAGCCCTTATGAGAGAAGATGGGAATTGGATGAGCAACATGTATCCCGCCCTGAGGTGTGCGATGTGGGATTCTCACATGAGGACAGATTCGTCCTGTCCTGCGCAACAGTGTCCCAAGGCTCAGCAGTCTTTTCCAGTTGTTGCTCAGCACACTGGACGCGCAGAATGGCTCTGATTTCACGGCTTCTGCCAGCTGGAAGCGTTGGGTGACTGACAGCTAGGGATGAAAGGTGACGTGTGTCTGCAGCCCCCTGGGGAGGGATTTTGTAAGCTGATACCTTTGAAGGACTGAGTGGCAAGGGCTCCTGTTTGAAGGTTGATTGTAGCATATTTATGGAGATGCTACAAAAAACACGTACTTTGCTATCAATAATTTTTCTTAAAAGGATGCTGTATATAGACACCAGTTTGGAAATGAGCTCCCTTTTATTATTGTCAAGTGAATTTTCAAAGCAAATACTCATAGGGAAGTTACATAAGTAATTTAAAAATATTAAATATCTTGGGCCTAGGGATGTAGCTTAGTGGTACTTGGTACTTGGCTAGCATGAATAGCTCCAGGTTTGATCCCTAGTTACCACAAAATAAAAAATACAAAACCCAGTGTAATGGATTGAAACAAACTTGAATTAATCTGACATCAACTTTTAAAAACTCAAGTAAAGAAATAAATTTTAGTGTCTGGACAATAAGACTTTTTTCCAAGAACCTTTCCCACAAGAGTTCATGATCTTTTTGAGTGTCATGTTTCAGTTATTTGGTGGTTCAGTTTATCTGAGACCTTCTCCAATCAGCCCTTCAGCATCCTCATAAGATTGCTGTGATCTGCTGTCCACTGTGTATTACAGAAGAAGTCCAATTTTAAATCTAAACTAGTCAAATGCATTACAATACCAAATAAAATTATCTTTGCATCAGTCAATTTCATGGATAATTGGATAACGAAAATTTAGTGTTGCAAAATTTTGCGAAGATTTTTGTGTCTCTGTTTATTAGAGAGGTTGGCCTGTACTTATCTTTTTAGATTGGATCCTTCCCTGGGTTTGATACTAGGGTAGTACTTTCTGCCACGAATGACTTTGGGAATATTGGTTCCCTTTCAACTTCATTAAAGAGTTTGAGGAGTAATGGCATTAGATCTCTAAATTTCTTATAGAATTCAGCAGTAAATCAAACAGGACCTGGGACTTTCTTTGTTGGTAAATTTTAATTACATTTTCAATTTCATTAACTGATATTGGGTTATTCATAATTTTTATATCTTCTTGATTCAGCTTTGGTAATTCATATATATCTAGGAATATGTCCATTTCTTCTGTATTTTCCATCCTATGAGAATAAAGATTTTCAAAGTAGGAATTGATGATCTTCTGAATTTCCATGGGATCTGTAGTGATTTCATCCTTTTCATTTCTCTTTGCATGAATTTGAGTCTTTTTTGTCTTTTTTTTTTGGATAAGGTTGGCTAAGGGTTTATCTTTTTTTTTTTTTTTTTTTACGCTTTCAAAGAGCCTACTCTTTGATTCATTAATTCTTTATATTGTTTTCTTAGTCTCAATTATGTTAATTTCTGCTGTGAGCTTTAGTTTTCTCCCTTGTATAGGTTTTGAGCTTGACTTGCTCTTCTTTCTCTAGAAGTTTGAGGTGCAACTTTAAATTTTTTGTATGTGCTTATTCTGTTTTCCCAGTGTGAGAATTCACCACTATGAATTTACCTCTTTGGACTACTTTCATTATGTCTCACAAATGCCAGTAAGTTGTATCTGTATTTTCATTTAATTGTACATATTGTTTAATTTCTTTAAATTCATCTGTTACCTATTTTCTGTTCAAGAGGGCGTTATTTAATTTCCATGTGTTTATGGAGTTTTTGTGGTTTCTTTTGCCATTAATTTCCAATTTCATTGCACTATGGTCAGATAATATGCACGGGATAATTTCAGTTCCTTTGCATTTACTAAGCATGTTCTATGGGCCAGTATGTGGTCTATTTTAGAGAATGTCCCATGTGCAGCTGAGAAGAGTGTGTGCTGTGATGTTGTGGGTAGAGAACTCTAGAGACATTGACTTAGTCCATCTGTTTACAGATGTGGTTCTGTTCTGATATTTCTTTGCTGATTTTTTTCTGCAGTTGGTCTATTTGTGACAGTGGGGTATTGAAATCTCCAATTACAATTGTGTTGGTGCTTATTTGATTTTTCAAGTCCATTACTATTTGTTTTATATAGTTGGGTGCACTGGTATTTGGTGCATATATACTTAGGATTGCTATCTCTTCCTCTTGGAGGTTTCCCGTAACAAATATGTAGGGACATTCTTTGTCTCTTTTGATCAGTCTTGACTTGATATTCTAAAACAGAAAGCAGCAAATTACCAAGAAGGTTATATACCATGACCAAGTAGGACTCATTGCAGGGGTGCAGGGATGGCTCAACATATGCAAGTCAATAAATGTAATACATAAGATCAGCAGAGCCAAAGACAAAATCCCATGATCACCTCAATAGACACAGGAAAAATGTTTGACAAATCTAACATCCTTTCCTGATAAAAACCCTATGTAAAATTAGAATAGAAGGTCTTTATCTCAATCTGATAAAAGCCCTCTATGACAAACCAACAGCCAACATCATACTAAATGGACAAAAACTGAAGATTTTCACTATAAAATTAGGAACAAGACAAGGTTGTCCACTATCACCACTCCTAGTCAATATAGTTCTGGAAACATTAGCCAGAGGAGTTAGGCAAGAGAGAAAAATAAAAGGAATAAATAAAGGAAACAAACATAAGCAAGGAAGAAGTGAAATTATCATTATTCACAGATGACATGATACTCTACATAGAAGACCTCCAAAACACTTCTGGATTTAATAACCAAATTCAGTAGCATAGCTGGATAGAAAATCAACACTCAAAATCAATAGCATTCTTGTACACAAACAACAAACTCATTGAGAAATTAAGAAAACCACACCTTTCATGATAGAATTGAAAAAATATGAAATACTTAGGAATTAATCTAACAAAGTAAGTAAAAGATCTTTACATTGAAAATTGTAGTACTCTGAAAAGGAGATTGAAGAGGTTATCAGAAAATGGCAAGATATTTCTTGCTCATGGATAGGAAGAACCAACATTGTGAAAATGACCATACTCCCAAAATTGTTATACAGATTAAATGGAATCCCTCTCAAAATACTATTGGCATGCCTCAAAGAACTACAGAAAAGAGTAATACAGTTTATTTGGAACCAGAAGAGACCTAGAATAGCAAAAGCAATTCTGGGCAACAAAGCAAGGCAGGAGCCATCACAATTCTTGACTTGAAATTATACTACAAAGCTACTTTGATCACATGGGGAATACCACAAAGAAGGAAAAACTGAGATCTCATCTTGTTGCAGACTTTTGCACAGCAAAAGAAATCATCAGCAGAGTGAAGAGACAATTTATAGAGTGGGAAACAAATCTTTGCCAGCTGTTCCTCAGACAAAGGACTAATATCTAGACTATATAAAAAATTTAAAAGTTATAACCCCCAAATTCAAAGATTCAATCAAAAAATAAGCATCTGAAATGAATATACATTTATCAGATGAAGTATAAATGGCACATAAGTATATGAAAAAATGTTCAACATCACTGGTCATTCGAGAGATGCAAATTAAAACAACACTGAGACTCCATCTCAATCCAGAAAGAATGGCTATCAGCAAGAAATCAACCAGTAACAAATACTGGGGGAACTGTTGCAAAAAAGGAGCCCTTCTCCACCGTTGCTGGGAGTGTAGACTGGTGCAACCCCTGTGGGAGTCAGTGCCAAGATTCCTCAAAAATATAAAAGTAGAGGCTCCATTTGACCCAGCTATTTCCCTTCTTGGTATCTTTCTGAAAGAATGAAAGCATCACACCATCGTGATATGCACACCCATGTTTATACAGTAGTACAGTTTGTTACAAATAGATTTTGAAAACAGCCCACATGCGCATCAACCAATGAATGGATAAAGAAGTTCTTTTTATGCAATGGAATAGTACTTAGCCATAAAGAAGGATAAACTTGAGACATTTCTAGGTAAATGGATGCACCTTGAGACCATACTCTTAAGTGAAATAAATCAAGTACACATGTGTAAATACCCCATTGTTTCTCTGGTGTGAGAAACCAAAAGGGTAAATAAGGACCCACTTGTATACTCAATATTATGAAATAGGAAGAAATGCCAAAATGGGAATGGGAACTAGTGAGGGGGAAGGGAGAAGAAAGGAAGGGAAAAGAAAAAAAAACAAGAAAAGAAGGAAAAATGGAAACAAAGCTTTTGTAAATAAAGAGGGGAAGAGGGGTCGAAGGGAAGGTAGGGGAATGGGGAAAAATAGAAAAATTAAGATATATTATGTGCAAGTAAAATTCCCTATAATGAATGTGATCATTAACTAAAATGTACCATTAAGTTAGAGATTTTCAAATTTAAAAAAATACAGCATAACAACAAAGTAATTTGCAAAGAAATGATCAAATTTTAAGGACACAGGCATACTGGTTATGTGAATGGAAGCACCCTGCTTGGTTGAGGTTTTGCTGACTTCACACAGCGCTTTGCCCACAAGCTGGGGATAGCACTGTTTGGAGTCTAATGATGGGAGCTTATTGCGTGACACATGCAAAGTGCGTGTTGTATCTTCAGTGCACCTAAGCATTAAGTAACTGGTGACAGTTGTCATTGCTTATAACAGAGATGGAAGAAATGGGCTCAGAGAGATGGCGAGGGTCTGGAAATCAGGGGCAGATGGCAACCCTTAGGCCCAAGGGGAGTGTTTGTTAGGCAGGATACTAACATCTCAGTATAAGCATGTGACAGGAATTCACTCTGTGGAGCTGGTAGGATCTGGAGTATAGTAGTGAAGATGAAGGAAAGGTCCAGTCTAGAAAGTGAGAGCTGCATATTTTTGCAGGATTTCCTAAGCCTCCATTTATTCAGTGTGACATGGGACTAATAGTCCCTCCCATCTAGGTAGCTGTGAAGGCTAAATGAGAAATGTGCATGAACTGGAGAGCGTGCAGAAGGCCCTGAGCACACGCTAATTCCCACCTTCTTGCTGTTGGTCACTAAATGTGGCACTCAAGTGCTCAGCATGTGCCCCAGTCTGACCTGGGGCTGCTGGGCCCAGACTTGTTTAGAGTCCTACATTTTTCCAGCCATCCCACAGACTGAATGGAGGGTACTGGAAAGGAGGCCTGGACTTTCTTAACCAGGAAAACCCCATCACTTGTTAGACTGGAGCTCAGTGGAGCCAGGGCTGTGAGCTGCAGGTTCATGCCAGCACAGGGAGTCTTTCAGCATGTGAGGAGGCCTGGCAGCATGTGAAGATGCCCCAGGACACATGGGGCAAATGTCAGCTTTTAGCTTTGCAATTGCTACTGTTGGAGGTGAGTAGTGACCTCAGTATCCTAGCAGGTGATAAGCTCTTTAAAGACAAGATAGTGCTATTCACATTTGTATTGCATCCCACCATGACCTTGCTTCCTGCAGCCACAGGCCCTTGCAAAGTACTGTAGATGTTTGACTCATCATCTTCCTCAGGGATTCTCCTGACCGCATTACCATTTTCCTCACCCTCCCACTGTCTGACTGGGCCGAGCAGGAGCCTGAATCTGCGCTTCAAGCTCAGTTGTGGCCTTGGCCTCGCTCATCCAGTCACTTTTGCCTGGTTGGAGGGATCTGCCAAATGAGGCTCTAGGAAGATGAGAGGGAGGGCAGATCCTCTACCATCTGTTTTCAGCACAACAAGTCTCCAGCAAGCCAAAGGAGAGGAGGAGCCCAGGCACGATTCCTCTGTGAGTAACGAGGGCCTTGGCCAGAGAGTCTGGTATGGACGTCAGGCTGCATCACCTGTCACCCTGAAGGACTACCTGTGCTGGCATGTGCCTTCTGGAGTTGGAGTCAGCCTCAGCCCCAGCTCTTCCTTGCCACAGCTGCAATACATCCAAGAGAGCACTTGGTTCTGTACGTGGACCAACTCCTCACAATGCATATAGTCATTATGTGTTGCAAATATGTACTAATAAAAATAAAAATTAAAAAAAGAAAGGGCTCCAAGAGCAGAATCCAAAGGAAGGACAAAGCAAAGATAACACAGGGTACAAACAGAACCCTTTCCCTTCAGAAATGCCCCCTATGCTCCTACAGATGAGGCTCTGTGCCCTTGAACACCCCTTGATCCTGTTCCCTTGATTGTCTTTTCTCCTTTGCTTCTGCTTCTACCAAGAAAAGCCCCATTGCCACATGAAATTGCTCTGCTCTTTTGATCCAGACAGCTATTCTCTTTTTTATTTTTATTTTTTTTATTTTTATTTTTTTATTTTAAAGACAAAAGAATGGAGACATATGAACCAGAAAAGCCATAAACAATACAGAAAATACAAAGTTATACAGAATATAGTAGGGAATTAGAACTGGACGTTGTATTACATAGTTATCTTCACATTAGTTAACACAAAAACATTAAAGGAAATACCAAATTGTAGATAAGATAGTAGGGAATTTGCACTGGATGCTGTATAATATAAAGTTATCTTCACTTCTGCTAATATAAAAACGACTGAGGAAATACAGAATTATAGAGAAGATAGAAGGGAATTAGCTCTGGATGCTGTCCTACATAATGTTACCTTCATCTTTGTTACTCAGTTACACAGATGATGGCCCTTTTGATCATTCAGTTTTTCTCCTCCCTCATCTCCGTTGCCCTACCACTCAATCAGTTATCTTCCCTGTGATAATAACTGTACTCCTGGGTTTATCTATATCCTTGGACTCTCACCTTG
>PVLD010031306.1:0-15832 GCA_004027595.1 Dinomys branickii | reverse complement strand
TAGGGCTCTTTGTAAGCCCATCTCTTTTTCTTCATTTGTATCTCTTCTTTTTAAATTATAGTTTCCATGGCCCTTGCCTTCCTTCTGTTTTTCACTTGGGATCCTGCAGTAAATAGAACAGAATCAGACTCTGAGCTCAAGGGATTTATAAGTGGGTGACCGCTCTGGGCTTTTTTGTACCATCCAGTCTCTGTCACTGACTGGTCACAGCTGGTGACTGGGTGACTCTCGGGTCTGCTTGTGTCACGCCATCTCAAGGATCTGAGAAGAAAAGACAGTGCATTTTGTGAACTAAGTGCTCAGGAACACATCTTACACCTGGCTATTTAGGAATTGTGGTTAGTACTTCATGATAGGCTGGAGTTTTCCACCTTGAGACCTGTGTGTGAGCTCCAGGCAGATGGGAGTTGCTGACATTGCAAGCAAATTTCTGACCAAAATGTGCCTATGAGAGGCCGGGGATATAGCTCAGTGGCATAGCATCTGCCTGGCAAGTGCAAGGTCCTGAGTTCCAGTCCTGGTACCCAAACAAAACAAAACAAAAATCTCCCCAAATGTGCTTATGTGCTTTGGGGGGATTTAGAGCTTTTTCTGTAGTCTCAATTTTGACTGTGAGCCAAATAATGTCAGAAACACCTATCCTGTCACTGAAGCAGTGGGTAGGTAGCTTGACACTTAGAAAGGAGTCAGAATTCAGCTGCGGATATGGGTTCTTAGTGATTCTGTCTCTCAGGAGCCTTCTTCACTTTTAAAGGTACATGTGAAGAAAAAATGACAGCAACTACAAAACGGCAACAATCCCTTGTAATCTTTCAATTTCTTCTTCTTAAAAAGGTTTTACAAATATATGGTCTTGTTAAGGGTTCATTCCCATTCAAAGTACAAAATTATTGGATTTTATTATATACTTGAAGTGGTGGAATGCTTCTAGGGAAAAGATAGAATTACCATAATTTTGTTTTGCTTTTCTATGTCCTAGAAGTGTAGAGTTGCAAAAAAGCTAAAAGTTCACGGAGTCCGCTCTGTGGCCCTAACCTCTGTTGCTTCACCCAGAATCTTCTCTGTCATTCTCATCAAGGGCTCATACACAGTGGTAGTCCGTTCACAAACTTATCATTCATGGAATAAACTCAGCGACCAGAACCGTGGAAAGAATGGAGTTTGTGGAGTGAGGTTATCACTGTAGCCATTTCCATGCACTCACTGAGCCAGTCACTCACTTGTGCCTCCTGCCCCTGCCAAATGCCACGGAACGCCACTAGGTTGTGGGAACCTGACAGTGGACAAAACATGCTGTCCCCTTGTCCTAAGGTAGTTGAAAAACCAGAAATCTAGAGAGACACACATTAAACAGTTACACAGAGTGCCAGATCGGCAGAGCTGTGAAGCTATGGGGGAAGCCGCTCTGGTGTGTGGGTGGTGGTGGTCATGGAAGGTTTCACAGAAGAAATAACACACAAATGATGCTGAAGGAGGGGCTCAAACCAGCGATACGGAGGGAGACTGAGTAGAGGAAGTGTCACAGGTGGAGGAAGCAGTGCATTCAGGGATCAAAATGCGAAAGAGAAGGATAAAGCCTTAGCGAATGAGAGCAAACCAGTACGAATGGAACAGAAAAGAGAAGACAGTGGTTTCTGTGGGAGTCCATCTCAGTTTTTGATAGTTTTAGCCAGAAATTTCATTTTTGCTTATTTTATATATATTCATTATATATTTAATAATTATTTATTATATTTATTATATATATTTATTGTATATATTAATTTTAAATTTACTTATGCATTTATTTATTTTTTGTACATCTTCCACCTGTGGCCTCTAACCCTTTCACACATGGCCTATACACGAGGATAGACAAACCCTCATGAGATTTTATTAAAACACACACATGAACATATATATACTACCCATGATTTTCCTCTTCTATTTCCATATCTGTGGGTAAAAGTTTTGAACAAGAAACTAAACAAGCAGATTTGGATAGTTCCTTCATGGGGTCTGTGGTATCTTCTTTGCTCTGTTCACTGTTTGTCCCCAGGGCTGTTCACTCAGGAAACTGATCACTTTTTGAGACCTTCTTCAAGTATTTTGTAAGTTTGCTTCCACTTACATCAAACTCTGTTCCAAAAGGGCAGGTGCCATGACAAATTCTCTTGGGGACTGAGTGCAAGCCTAGCGCACAGCAGGTACTCAGTTCATGCTTTGTGATTGAAGAATGAATGGATGAATGGGTTAGAGGTTAATTAGTGATGAAATTTCAAAACAGGTATCAATATGAAGCAGAGAGAGACCAGCAGGGAAGAAGGAAGAGTCCCAGCAGGAGCTGTCACCATCGTTCAGGAAATGGGTTCCTTCTAATGCTATGGATTTCATGGATGTTATCATTACAGATGGAATATGTATTCGGCCTGTATTTCTTTCCTTCACATTTCAGCAGTTCTGATTATACAACACTGAACTTGCATACATTCGATCTCATGAAAATGGTTGCAAAGAATTGTAATTAGATTTTCAAGGTGTAGAAAAGTTTGTGCTAATGACCAACCAAGCAGTCCATTATGATGATGACTACTGAGAAGTCAGAAGCCAGGAATCATTACATCTACAGAGAAGGCCTTTGCTCTGCAGTGTCTGTTACTCTGACTTCTTATTGTTTTGGTTTGTGTTGTTGTCTTACTCTTATTTGATTTTACCATTATGTTATGTTGCATTGTGGTAGTTTGCCTCCAGGAATATGCCCATTATCCCTGCCTTTCATACTCTTTTATAAGTCCCCTTCTTGAGAAAGGACCAGACTTCATGTCCCATTACTAACCCATAGAATATGCCACAAGTAATAATACTTATGAGGTTAGGTTATTAAAAAAACAACACTGTAGTTCTATATTAGGCCTCCCTCTTTTACTCTCTACCCATTGGAGAAGTCTACTTGGCAGGGAACCAAAGGACACACTCAAACAGCAGTAAGCAATGAATAGAGGTCTTCAATCCAACAGCCTGTGAAATGCCAACATCCTGTGAGAGAGCATGGGAGAGGATCCTCCCCTGTCAAGCTTTGTTATGAGGCTGTAGCCTCATCTTGCACCTTGATTACAGCCTGGTGAGAGAGCCTGAGACAGAGGTGTTCAGCTAAGTTGCATCTACACTCTGGACCCAAAGAAATGGTGAGATGCAAAATGTTTAATGTTTTAAGCTGCTAAGTTTGCGATAATGTTTTTATTTAGAAGCAGGTAACTATTATAAGTTTTGGTATCATTAGCAGGTAAACATGTCTAAAATACAGAAAAATTTAACTGGCCAGTAGATTAAGTCTGGGTTTTAGTGAAAAGTTGAACAGACTGTTTATAAAAATCTAAATCTTAGTGATACTGAGGGCTAGAAAGGAAGCAAAAACATATACTGGAAACTAGAGGAAGGGAAGTATTTCTTAGGCAATGGCAGAAACTTAATACTTTTGCTTTTAGTAATGTGGAGTAGGAAATATGCCTAATGAACTGGATAAGCTAGCTAAGGAGATTTCCAAGCAAAGTGTTGTAGGTACTGCCTGATTTCATCTAATTGCTTATCATAAAATGCAAGAGGGTAGAGATAATTTGAAGGAAGTACTTATGAATCAAGAGGATCTAAGACTTGGTGAATTTAAAAATTCCCAGTGTTCCAGGTGGCAAGCAATGTGCAAGTTTCAGAAATTCTTTGAGCAAAGGTCAAATCTAGGGCATTTCCAGGATCTTCCTTCAGATGAGCTTTTGCATAAGACTACAACCCCAATGCACATCTGTTGGAGAGCTCTTCAGAGGGCTCCAATCTCCTGCCAAGTGTTACGGTGTGTGGTGAGAATAAGGAGCAAGAGATGAAATAGCCGTGCAGCAGGGATCTGGGAAGACCAGCTGATCACGGGGAATAAAAGGCCACGAGGCAGCCAGAACCTTGGTATTTACTGATCACACTATGTCAAGGATGGTGGGTGAAGGGAAGTGATTGTTTCTGGGAACAGTAATGGCAACTACGGTGGGCTGGTAAGATGAAAACATTCTTGCAAGGACCAGAAGGGGGCAATAAGGAAGCTGTAGTTTCCCGGATGCCTTATCCTCAGCAGGTCTTATCTTGCCCTGTGAGTGCCACCACCGTTGCAGTCATTAGCCATAGGGCTTTCAGCTGTGACAGAAAAAAGCAGGGAGTTCCTGCATTCCAGTCTGTCTGAAAGGGAGGACAAGGATGGCCTCAGACACACTCTAGACTCCATTTATAATTTGCGGTCCCTGATAGACATCTTGTTGTACCCTTATGAGAAAATTTGAGGCAGAGGCATGCATCTAAACAGTTCCCAAACTCCTGACTCTTCAACCTATGGGATAATATTTGTTATTTTAAGTTGCTAATTTTTGGAGTAACTTTCTTTACAGCAATAGATAACTAACATTATTATCATCATCATTATGGTTCTTATATTGTCTGTACACATAGAAGAATGCCCACTTCCCACAATGGTAAGGTAAAACAGAGAGTCACCATTTCAAAGACACAAGGCAGTTGAAGGCAGTATTACTAAACTGAAATAGGAAGATTAAATGACAGTTAACATATTGTAGCCCAAAGAATGTTGCAGCCCTAAGGACCCTGGCCAATTCAAGAGGGAAAGCCTAAAGATACTAACATCAGGAATTCTGCAGGGAGAGTGTAGACCAGAGGGAGTGTAGATACGTTGTAGACACCAAGGTTAATCACCCCAGCCACAAACACAGAGCTTCCAATCAGCGTTTTGGCATGCCATGTTTTAATATAAACAATGTTTTGGTCCCTTTCTGTTGCTCTAACAAAACACTTGAGGATGGGTACTTTATAAAGAAAAAAGGCTCATTCGCTCCATGGTTTTAGACGTGGAAAATCCAAGATCAAATGGCTCTGTGTAGATGTGTGACTTTTGATGGGGGGTCTCATGGCAGATAGCATCACAAAGGCAGGTATATGTGTGGAAGAGATCACATGGTGAGACAGGAAGCCAGAGAGATTTAAGTGCCAGCCTTGTTCTTCTTATATTGACTTGCTCTTATGGAGCCAACTTATCTGCAAGAGCAGCATGACCTCCTAGGGACAAAGCCCCACGACATAATTACCCTGAGCCAGGCCCCACATCTTAAGGGTTTCCACCATGTCTCAGCATCACCACCCTGGGGACCAGTCTCCTAATGCATGAGCCTGTGGGGGACAAACCACATCTAACCCATTGTGAGGGGACACCCAAGTATCTGAGGAAAGTGAAATGAGAGATGTGAACCAAAACAAGCATAGGTAACTTGAAGGAAACGGAAATTGTATAGAAAAAAGGAAAGTTCATTAAAGTCTAACAAAATTCTCAGAAAACTGAGTCTTTAGGGCAACCCAGGGGCTGGGGATATAGCTCAGTGGAATAAGCGCCTGCCTAGGAAGCGCAGGGTCCTGAGTTCAATCCCCAGTACCGCCAAAAAAGAAAAAAGAAGAAAAAAAAACAGTCTATAAACATTGGGGCTGGGGATATAGCTCAGTGGAATAAGCGCCTGCCTAGGAAGCGCAGGGTCCTGAGTTCAATCCCCAGTACCACCAAAAAAGAAAAAAGAAGAAAAAAAGAAACAGTCTAGGGCAACCCAAACCAGAATAAGATGCTATCAAAAGGGAATACTTAGGAATAACAGAAAACTCCTGGAAGTTTAAAATTTGGTAGCAGAAATAAAATACTCATAAGTAGAATTCAAAGAGTGTAATATCAGTGATGACATGGAATATATTTTCTATCTACAGTGACATTTCTAGCACCTTGAACGTGCCTGGCCCAAAGTAAGTACTCAGAACCTTATTGAATGAATGAATGAGTGAATGGTGATAAAGCTGGGTAAATTCTTCTGGAACACAGCAAAAAGACGGAGATGGAAAATGGGGGAGGAGCAAAATAGAGCAGAGCAGAGCAAAGGAGAAGACTTCCAGGACGTCCACCATTCAAATAATGGGGACTCCAAGCAGAAGGAGGGGAAAATGATCATCAAGAATTTAAACACAATTAAAATACAATTAAAAATGAAAATTTAATTAAAAATTAAAATAAATTTAGTCATCAAAATTAAATTCATGTATTTTAGGCAGTGAAAACTCTAGAATGAAAAACATGGAAGAAATGAAAAATTCAAAACGAAAAACACAGTGAAGGAAAATAGCACTACCCCAAGGAATAGGATAAAATTTCAGAACATTGGAGACAGCCAGGCTAGATGCTTAAAAAATGGCACATGCTTTCAATATTTGTAAGGAAAGTAATCTTTCAACCAAAAACTATATACTCAAATGAACAATTAAATATGAGGGTGGGATAGAGACATTTTAATACATTTGAGCTTTAAGGCATTTGTTTCCTGTATGTATCTTTTCCATGAAGCTACTGAAGTGTGTACTATATAGCTAGACGAGAGGAAATAAAACAAGTCCAAAAAAAAAAAAAAAAGGGGGCATGAGATCCAAGAAAGGGTTTCTAATACAAGGCTGGGGTGCATGAAATAGCCTGAATATTGTGAAAAAGAGGTCTCAGAAAGGATAGCTGTTTAGCAGGCCTGGAAAGCAACCTGTCCAGACAAGAGTAGGTCAGAAGGCTCCAGAGAAATTTCCCAAGAGCCTGATATTGGCAGAATACCTCCTGTGAATGCACCGAGAACAGGTTTATGCAGCTGGGAAAATTGCATTGGTGATACATACATAGAAAATTGTGGAGACCATTATTAAGTACAGGAGAAACGGAATATGTAAGGATGGAAAAGCGGTAATGTTACACAAGTGCTGCTGGGAAGAATATTTAGAGTAAAAACAGCAATGTAGGCACTACGTAGAGGCTGTATGTGTAGACCTAACCAATTTTACCTTCTAGCTCTACGGGGAGAATGAGGACGGGAACATACGAAACTGGGAATGTATCTGGTGGGACCAGAAAGAGGAGAAAGAGGACTTACATCTTTATCTCCCAGATGACCCATTATAGCATGAAAGGTTTTTCAGTAACAATATAAACATGTTATTGACTGATAGAGAAAAAGAAATCAGGTAAAAAAATTTTCACTCTCTGAAAAATGTTTACTTTCAGGGAGTGGGAAATGAAACGGAGATTGCAGTGGTGGTAAAGAGACACGATGTTTTGAACAATCAGTCTAATAGAACTATTTACTCTTTAAACTGTGTGCACCCATGTTTATAGCAGTGCAACTGGTAATAACTAAATCATGGAAGCAGCCCAAATGCCCATCAACTGAGCAATGGATAA
Source organism: Dinomys branickii (assembly GCA_004027595.1). Taxonomy (NCBI): domain Eukaryota; kingdom Metazoa; phylum Chordata; class Mammalia; order Rodentia; family Dinomyidae; genus Dinomys; species Dinomys branickii. Next base: position 8,556 of record PVLD010031306.1, on the reverse strand, counting down.
AAAAGGTGTGGTATTTTATATAATGGAATATTACTTAGCTGTAAAGAAAGATAAACTCAAGGCTTTTATAGGTAAATGAATGCAACTAGAGACCATACTCATAAGTGAAATAAATCAGACTCACATATGTAGACATCATATTGTCTCCCTAGTGTAAGAATGTGAAAGAGTAAATAAAATCTAAAAGATACAATAGGTATTGTTAAAGGGAAAGGAACTGTCCAAAAGGATAAAACAACTGAGAATGGGGAAAAGAGAAAAGAAAGAAAGAAGGGGAAAATACTTGTATATGTATACACAAGATAGCGAAGATAATTGTAATACTAATTTCTATTGCTTTATTGAAAGGAACAGTTAATGTTTAATTGTTGGATCAATCTTACATACCTACATTTGTTTATCTGAGCAACCAATTTGAAAATAACAATCTATAATACAGCAACCATTGTTAATTTCCTATCACCTTGTCTGAGATTCTGTATTGCTTTTATTGTTTTTATGTTGTTTTGTTTATGTCTGTGTGTTACGTTAATATGTTTTCATTCTTTTTTCTTTAAAATAGAAAAATAAAAGAATTTTAAAAAGATGTAAGCCATGTGCATATACGTCTTTGGTAAATAGAGAAACTAAATTAATAAAAAATAAAAGAAAGCAGGAAAGTAAATCACATGGAAGCAAAAGAACAGGATCAGTTTATAAACAGCAAGACATTGATTTAGTGTAGAGAATTAAAATACTAGAGCGCTATGAGGGTAACCAAAAACCTCTCTTCCATTCCATATGAATCACATTTTTCCTTTGTGCACCAAGACAATTATTTTAGTTGATAGTGAGTTTAAAAAAGAGTTTATAAAAGTGAAACGTTGTGTAAAGAAGGAGCATTTTGGCTTAGGCAAAAATATGGAAGGCCTTTGGAACAAAAGACTATGTAAGTCAGGGAGTATGTGTATCTCAGAATGCTTTTTAAGGAGGACTTTAAACTTCCTTTGCAAGAAAACCACCCTCAAAATGCCTATTCTCGTGACTCCAAACAAATCTGAGATGTGTATTTATTGAGCATCTAACGCATGCCAAGCCTTGCTAAGAGCCTCAATATAGACCATATTATCTGTTTTCACATGAACATTGACAAAAGTTATCAAGTCCATTGTATATATTTATATAATGATTTATATAATGAATCTGAGGTACGGAGAGATTAACTCACCTATATCTCTTCCCTGGAAAGTGGGTGGTGCCAACTGGGTGTGAGCCTGGATCTGTCTTAGTCCAAGGCTAGGGCTTGGAAAAGGAGGCAAAATTTCCTTGCTGCAGTGAGTGGGTATATACACCTGGCCCAGGTCTGTGGATTTAATGAGGTCCAGGTAATGGCTCCCTGCTTCCAATACTATAATGAGGACTGGGAGAACAGAAGCAGCAATGGATGACACGGCAAGCAACTAGGCTTTGGAGTCTGGGCTCTGTCCTTGAATTGTTGAGTGGCTCAGCACAAGTTCCTCTGTCTCCCTGTGCTTCTAGTTCTTTGTCTTCAAAATGATCTTTTCTCCCCTCCCCTCTTATGCCCCTCCCTCCTGTCTTCTCCCCTCCTTTCCCCGCCCCTCCCCTCCCATCTCCTTCCCTTCCATTCTCTGTATACTCAGTGTTTCTGTAATTCATTTCTATGGCACAAGAAATGTCACAGGGACATAAGAGGTGAAGGGCGATGGACGCTGGTGTCAGCGCCTTTAATGCTCTTTGACACCTTTGCCATTGTTCACAGGGGCAGAACAGCAGCAGAGGATTCCTGCTTAGCTACTCTCCCGCAGTCTCTGGCAAACTGAGCCACAGGGGATGGAGAGATCTTAGCCTTCTTGAAGCTTCTAGTGTAGTACGAGAGAAAGATAGATAAATGAATGACTACAACGAACCTTCAGTCTCTGAAAGACATCCATGTAAGAAACAGGAATGAGGTGGTCAGAAGAGGCTGCCCAGAGAAGAGATATGAGTCCCTCTTGCTGGACATTAGTGCTTGCTGGGAAGATAGGATTTGGTGGCATATGGTGGCAGGAGGAGCATTACAGGAAGAGGCAAGGCAGTGTGTAACGACAAGCTCTGTTCTGAAAACTGCAGGAAGTAAAAAATGTCAACATTTTTGAGGGGGAAAAATGTCAATATTTCTGAGGGAATCATTTAGATACAGTAAAAGTTAGGAGGTAGAAAGAACGTCTTCAGAAAAGCTGGAGCATGCTGTGGCAGAATTTTCCCAGTGGAAGGAAGGTTCAGAGGGCTTGCAGGAGGCCACGGGGAGGCAGGTGAAGGGTGGGGAGGTGCAGGGCGGTGTGAGAATGGGGATGGGTTCCTGGGGCTGCAGTTTGTTTGGAGCTGAGTCTGGGAGAGGTAGAACTGGGCAGGTGGGACTCAGCACCACTGGCTTTCCAGGCTGGCAGAGGTTAGCATTCAGGGTGGGGTCAAAGGCTACGGGAGCTGCCAGCCTGTGTCCCTGCTGCTGGCAGCACCTTTTGCTTGGGGTCCTTGCTGGCATACATGGGGCAGACTTCGGCACTGGGGAGGATTGGGAAGTTCCTTGCCCACAAGGCTCTGGGTGATGCAAGACATGCCCTTCTCCTGGTCTTTAATCCTTTGAGCCTGTTTTCTCCATCATAAAGTGAAGGGGATGATGATGGTGGTGGTGGTGGTCATGAGGGTAACAGCATCTAACTCGGGGGCTGTTGCCAGAAGAACCCAAATGAGCCGATGTGGGTAAGAGAGCAGGATGAGCTGTGAGGAACTGTGCAGATTTAAGTCATTCTAAACTTCCCTGAGCTCTGGTTCTCTCCATTCCATGCTCCAAGCACCGTTCTGAAGCGGGTGGCATATTTGCTCTAATTTTAAAACGAAGTTTGAGTGAACCCTGCACCTTCTAGTTGCAAAATCTACTTTCAGAAATCGGTGTGGGTTCTTTGTGTTGAATCGCAGAGCACTGCTGAGATAGCCTTCATTCTAGCATTTCAATCCTGGTTGCTTTATTATTTTTAAAAGCAGGACATTGCTTAGAATGAATAGAACATTTGGTATTTGGTAATTCCACTCTTTGAAGTGATATATTCTCAGTAATGTTTCATTGCACATTTGTCTAGGTATTGACCTTTTGTTCCTTGGAAAGTTGGAAAAACAAAGATGAGCCTGGAATTTTATTTTGGGCTGGACTTGATCATAATAGCTTCAACTTCCTCCACTCCACATCGCCCCTGCCCTGCAATGTCCTGGGCATATGTTGATTTCTGCCCTCAAAAATGCAGAAATCAGTGCAGCCAAAGCCTCTTAAGGGCGCTATTTTAATTTCAGAGGAAGAGGTGGTGTGCTCAATGACCTCAAAGCCTCTCGACCCACTGCTGAACTCTGCTTTTGCTATAATAAGTATCTGTTCTCCCCACTCAGTGATCAGCTCCTAGTGGGGACAGCTAGGCTGCAGTGTTTTGAGTCTCAGCCCTTTCTTCTAAAGCTGAGGTAATTGGAGAAGTTGGCAACTGGTGCCAGTCTGTGGGAACCCCACCAAAATGAGACATGTGTCAGGGATGATATGCAACAATATGCTCTAGGGTGGCATAATGGGTGGTATTTGGTCTGCCGAATAGTTGAATATCACTCACTTTCACATAGATCCCTTTTATACCCGTTCCCTTCTTTATTGCCCTGGTAGTTTCCCCTAAGCCTGTTTTAGTGTTTTCTAAAAAGAAATGCAACCCTACTTTTTCAAGTGAAGAGGATTTTACTTTAAGGTAACCAATCAGAACTGAACCCAGAGATCCTTTTGGAAAGGTAGTTGTCTAGCAAGTGGTGTTGAGTCCTATTTCTTTCATGGGCCACTGTCTCTTCTCTTCCAGCTGCCCACAGACTGTTTCTTGTTCTACTATTAAGCTTTTTCTACTTCACAGCTTTTGATCCCTTATAATCTTGGCTTGTCAAGACCCTAATGGTTTTGAGTTACCTTGTGACACCTTCCATCTTCAGCTTTCATAAGGTTGATTTCCCACTTGATTAGGATTTCCTTGTTTGAAATATTGAGATGAAATATAATTGGCTTAGCTCATGATTTGTACCAGGATAAGTGGTTATGTTTACTTCTGTCTAATCAGCTCTGGTTGTGAGGAATGGGAATCTGAATAGCCAAACACCATACTGTGTATATATCAATAAACCATGATGGAGAAGTTCTGTTATCGTCATCTCCAGTATGGGTGAAGTCTTCCCTTGAGGTAGAGAAACACAAGAACTGCAGAGTGTCCTTCCAGGCACAGGACTATGATTAAACATCTTAATAAATTTAAACATAAATCCAGATCATGGTAGGACTGTATGTAATGGCCTCTGTATTTATTTTGCATTAAATTTTTATGGCCAATAGATTATACTGCAGGTACTAATAGTCTCTCTGTCAGGCAGGAACGGAGTATCTCTAAAATTCCAGTCAGTGACTACCCTCTCCAAATATGCCTCCAGGTTCTAAATTACTCCCCAGGTATTGGGAAAATGGCCCAACTCAGATCCCAAGTCAGGCTTCGAAGAGTTGCTCATGAGATGAAAGTTTCTGCTAAGAGAAGGAATCCATCCGTCAAATACTCCCAGATACAGAGGTAATTTCTAGCAAAGGTTTTTGTGGCATTAATTTGTTTTACTCTGACAACTTGATTAATCAGTTTTATTGTGACAACTTGTTTTGCTGCAATGCTGCCTAATCAGGGAGCTGTCACTAAAATACTTTATGGCTTCCCTATTTTCCATCACAAATCAAAAACCCCAGCAACAGCTCACCAACATAAGAAGAAGTGATAATTAAAATGCATTCCGACAGAATTAGGAGGCATTCAGTCGGATGATGTTATTAGGAGAGACTGCACTTGGAGAGAAGGAACAATCAGATGGCACTCTTTCTAGGTAATTATGCAGCTTCCCTGGTGAATCCCAAATGCCACACCTGTGTAAAAGTTCGGGGTGTGAGCTGGGAGTCTTGCACACATCTCTGTGAGATGCGCTGGGCTTTCCCTGCTGGATCCGGGAAAATAGCACCTCTGCCTTTAGATGATCATCTGGAGCAGATCTATCAGGATTCTTCCAACAGACAGCAGGAAATAGAAGCTGGTCAGGAGCAGAGGATATGACAGCAGGAACTCAGGAAGTTCATGTCCACTTGTTTCTAGGAGCTGCTCAGGGAATGGGGGATGGTAGAAGAGAATGGTAGGGAGTCTAGGCGACAGACAGGAGGATATGAGGTATGCATCTTCCAGAGGGGACTTAGGAAATGATTATTTTAAAGAATTCATCAAATTTACTTTTCTGCCTTTTTGCTTATATTACACCCACAGTAGAGGTACTAAAGCAATGCACTGAAACCACAACCCTGTAGCGATATAACATCTATGAGGTGGTTAATATTTATAGAAAGAAAACATAATAATAATAGCTGCTATTTCTCAAGTGCTTACAATGTGGTAGCTGTAGTATAAGCAGCTGTATATACACTGCATTATTTAATGATCACAGCAAACCAGCAAAGTAGGCCTTATACTTTCTGTGTTTCCCACTGGAAGGAAACAGGCTCAGAATGATTAAGTAACTTGTCCAGTGTCTTACACTACACTGAATGAAAAAGTTACAGGGCCAAGATTCAAACTCAGGTCCATCTGCCTCCAAATGTCAAGTTTTCCCACCGCCTTCATTAGGGCTCCTCTGGCCATCTCCCTACCTGGGTCATCCAGTGGAAGGCTGATTTCCTCCTCACAGAGAATGGCACTGGCTGCACGGGATTGCTGCCGTGCGGAGATGCAGGTGGAGAGGGTTCCTGACTGTTCGTCAGGTGGGTTCATGCAGCTGGTCCAGCTCGAAGTGTGACAGGACAGACCAACTCCCTTTACATCAGGTAGCCTGTCTCCTTGGTGACTCGTGGGTAGGCGTGGATGCTTTCTTGGCGAAGGTCCTGATTTGCAAGAGCCACGGAGATGAGTACTGTGATAAGCAGGACATTTATGGGTACAGATACCACAGGGCACAGAAGTCAATATGTTACACGCTCATTTAGCAAGTTTGACTCTAATGGAACAGGTTGGAAATAATTGGCTTTTAAAGAAGTGCTGCATTTCATTTCATTTCAATCAGAAGGCACATACCCTCTGGGTGGTTATTACTCTAGTCTTTACAAATTTTCCTCATTCTGAGATCAGCAAGTGGGGGCTTGTGAAGAAAATAGATGCACGTATGTAGGGGGAAAGACAGCAAAGAAGGTGTTTTCTTAAGGGGTGTGGAAAGCTGGGTATTTTCCATGGTTGTGATGGGTTTCCATTGTATCAGGAGTTCTTTGCATCTAGGAATTTCTACCTGGTGGTATTTCCTTAGCTATTTCCCTACCAGCTGGTCAAGGCCTAGCACCCCTTGTCTGAGATGGCTGGAAATAATTTCTCTTTTCCTCCATCACTGATTCCTAGCTGCACTCTGTGAAATGGTGAATGGTACAGTGCTTGACATTTGCTTCAGAAGCAATAGAAGAATGCACCTTTATGTCGGTTCATGGTAAGCAGGTAAACCAGAAATCACACTAGTTACTTCTGCAGGGAGAATTGGATATAGGGAATTGATTAAAGAGCCATTATAGGGCTGAAAATGCAACAAGGTTGTGCTGAGGTAACACAGTATATGGATAACTATGTGAAGTAGATACGACCCTGGAACTGGGGATGATAAGGAGGCAGTTAGGGTTATCAGAACCTGGAATCTCTGAGGTGGATCCTTCACTGTCGGGGCTCAGGCCTTTGGAGGAGTGGCTCTGTGTAGATGGTGCCAAGCCTTAGAAACCCGAAGGATAAGCAGATCCCCACATTGGCAGAGACTACTAGATGCTGGTTGGTAAAACAGAGATGAACTTTGCAGGGTCCCAGCACCTTTGCAAAGTGGAATGTAGGGAGCAGGTATGGCACGGAGAGACAATGGCTCACTAGTCGGCACAGACTCTCTACAGCGTTGCACAGAAGTAGCACAGCACCTGAGAGCTTGCAAGAAATTCGCTTCTTAGATCTGTTGAGACCTTGATCTAACTGTTTAATGTCACTGTTCACTAAGGGCTGTGGAGAGGGAAGAAAACCATGCTGAGAATGGCCATATTTACTTTGGCTCTGCGTGGCCACTTCTGAGAAGATTTTGTGTTGTTTAGACATAATTTAATCTCTCTGTCTCTTTGTTTCTGTCTCTCTGTCTCTGTCTCTGTCTCTGTCTCTCTCTTTCTCTCTGAGACAGTTCTTCTGGCTAATCCAGAATCCTCAAACAATCTATGGTTGGTGCCAGAAGTATGATTAACACCAAATTCCTACTATGAGATTTATACCCAGCAAGGAGTATCAGGAAATCAAAGGAGAAAGTGGGGCTTCTGAGAATATTTTAGTTAATATTAATAATTTAGTTAATATTTTAGCTGTTGCATGGGAGATATAGAAAACTTAAGACAGGAAAGTTGACTTCGAAGAGAAAAGTGAAGACCTGTTGCTATGCTATGACTTTAACATGTGTGGGTTAATCTTTGTTTTTACAGAAAACTTTTTTTGAGAGTTCTGACCTTGGCTTTTCCTGTTTAGTGCAAACCAAATGAGTTTTTAAAATGACTTTCAGAGAATGGAGTCTCAGAAATAAATTAATACCTCAGAAAGGTGACTTTAAAGTAGAATATTAAAAGTACCGAATTGAAATAGTTCCAAGAGAGCTCAGCTAAATTGTTAAGTAACTAACTTTGGCCACAACTTGGTTTAGAAAGAGGTGAGTGTTCTGAAATGTAACAGGAAGTTGTCCACAGCCTGGGCAACTAGGGCCAAAAGGTTTGTCTTCAGGATTGGTTGTTTTAGGAGAGGTACACCCCCTTCCGCTTATCTGGGTCACATTAGAATCTCGGCTTGAGGCCATGGCTCTCTCAGGCCTGCCACAGGCTTATACTGTGACGTAGGTGGGCCTGGCTGAGCTGAAATAGATGATGGGAGAGTTGGATGGGACATAGTGAAAAAAATAAAATTTTTTGCTTCTGAGAGAGACGTGGGGAAAGGGACATCACTGGGTCAGGGGAAGGACTGCTCAGATAATTGGCCCATGAGGGGAGGCTGGCTGAACCTGCCCAAAGGGAGCTTGAAGTAAATTCACATTTGTGGGTCCCCTCCACTCTGAGAGGAGGTGGCCACACTAGTGTCTCCCTTACTTAACTGCACAAAACAGATAACCAAGGACATTTCTTTACCTTCAGCACGTCGACTCTGCCAAATTAGCTTCTCAGCAGATAGTTTATCCTAAATAATGAAAGTTTCTAGGGCTTATAAACACAGATATCCTCTTAAAAAATAAATACAGAGACTTCCGGGAAGATGGCAACCGGGTAGGCAGCAGAGAGAGAACCTCCCAGAGGATTACCACCCAAACAATGAAATATAGCAATATGAAGACAGAAATGAGGACTTCCGGGAAGAAGACGACCAGCCGAGAGAGCAAGTGCGGAGGGAAGAACGGCTTCAGCTCCTGAACCCGACAGAGAACGCGCTACTGGGACAAACT
>PVLD010031305.1:0-15859 GCA_004027595.1 Dinomys branickii | reverse complement strand
TTTTTTTTTTTTTTTTTTTTTTTTTTTTTTCTGTTGCTGAGAGGATAAACTGTCTGACTAAATTTGCATGTCTGTATATGGGTCCATACATCTACAATTCGAAGATATCAATGGATAAGATATCAATGGATAAAGCAACAACTACTGTTGAGACCATATCACCTTGTCTATAGATTAGTTGTGATTGTACTATTTTCTATGATAATGGGTGTCTGTTTGTCAATATTTTTTTGTACTTTTATGTTTCTAAAATAAAAAAAATAAATAAATAAATAAAATAAAATAACAAAAAGAAAATGCAGTATATATACACAATGGAATATTATTTAGCCAGAAAGAAGAATGAAATCATGTCATTTGCAGGAAAATTGGTGGATCCTTAGACTATATTGTTAAGTGGAATAAGTCAGGCATAAAAAATCAAATCTCATATTCCTTTTATATGAGACACCCAAAATATAAGTAAAATAGAAAAATAAAGGAAAGATAGGGTATACAGAGAAAGACTTTTGAAAATGGGCAAAGAAATCAGGACAAGTGGGAGGGAAGAGGGTTTGGGGAATAAAGGGAATAAAAATTAACAATGATTTATACAGGTACCAGTTCCCCTAGACAAACATAACTATGATATAGAGCAAACATAGACCAATAAAAAATCAGTGTGATCAACAAGAAAGTTCTACATTTCTCTTTGCTGTAATTACAAAGTTGACCTTATCACTGGAAGAAAATGAAAGGGAAGCTACTGAGTTTCTTAAAACAGCAAAATAATAACCCTGGCATGCCTTGTGTAAGTGTTGGTTGGCTCTTTGACCTATTCTAGAGGAATAGAAATAGGTCACTTTTTATAAAGTTATGTGTAAATAAGGAGACTAGAAAGGAAAGGATATCTCTCTCCTGCTTTCAGAAGAGAGAGTCAAGGACATAGACTAAAGCTACTCCATGTTGCTTTTGCTTCTTTTTGCTTTCACAAAGATATTGATCCTCAAGTTGAAAATGGTAGAATAAAGGTGATTAGGAAGGTATCGATGCCCATCAGAGTCAACACTACAGTAAAATAAGCATTGATTGCTGTAGAACATTTAAAATCCCAGGGAGCTGGATTTCAATGAACACAACATAATTTTCTAATTATTAAAGCTGACTAAAAGTGGAATTGACTATCATTTAGGGTATGAAGATCTTATTTCTACATCCAAGTGCAAGATAAAATAAGAAAACTACATCATACAGAAATATTACTTTTTTGACAGAAAATTAAAATAAATGGCTCTTGGGCTGGGGATACAGCTCAGTGGAATAAGAGCTTGCCTAGCAAGCGCAGGGTCCTGAGTTCGATCCCCAGTAACGCAAAAAAAAAAAAAAAAAAAAAAAAAAATGGCTCTTAAGTTTCCTTACATTTAAAATTCTTAATTTTTATGTTAAAACTGTTGATAAAAACCCTTAACATAATGCTGTTTCACAAGTTCTACGTGGCTTTTGTCGATGGATTCTTTCGCTGAATTTTCTCAACCAAACCAAGAATAGATACAGTACATAGATAGGATACTGTGGCTTTTTCCTTTGACTAACTCCAGGAATTTTGCTTTAGTGTACAAAAATCCTTTAGTGTAGCTCTCAGAAAGAATACCAAGTTCCAATTGGGTTAAGTTACAGGCTGTGGCCTTGAGAAAGTCAGAGGCTTGGGCTTGCCATGTATAGGATTTCTCATGGAACCAATGGAATAGCATGAGGCTATTATGTGACCTGTATCCCATAAGCTTTCCAGTATCAGTACCTGTAACTTTCTTATTGCTAAGTCATTAACCTAAATGATTCTCCAGATTATTAATATAGTGGAGATGATTCTATTTTGGCCACTGATTTGTTTTCATGAGGAAATCTTACAAATTATTAGAGATATTAAAAATATCTGGTTTTAACAACAAGACAAATATATACTGAAATTAAGTAATATCAAAGGTAATGTACCACAAAGAGAATGTATTTCATGACAGTATGCAGTATATGAAATTGGATCTCAGTTGCATTTTGCTGTTCATTTTGAAGTACTTTTGTTAACACCTATGGGCTAAGCTTATATAAAAAAATGGACTCCAAAAATGTACACCTCATTTATTATAGAAACATATTTATTCCTCTGCTGAATTCTGGGGCATCTCCAACGTGTGGGTCTCAAAGTTCACATAGTTGTCACTATGTCAGTTAGCTTAAAGAAGAAAAGGGCGTGGGAGAGGACATGTAGTGCTGACTTTATGAGCCTTTCCTGGAAATATTGTACGTCTCTTTTGCTCATGTTCCACTGGCTAGAACTCAGTCACATGGCTGCACCTAATTGCAAAAGACTGAGAACTGTAACATATTTATGAAGACAGGGAACATATTTTAGTGAATAGCTAAAATTGTGGTATCCTCTCCCACAATTTTATACATTTGTCATATGAACAGATTTCTATGGGAAATTATTTGTTTGAAAGGTGTGATATCATAATAATAAATAAATAATAAATAATAATAAATTAATTATCTATGGACATTTTAAAATAAAGTCATGTTGAAAAGGTAAATGATTCTCTACACAAGAAGAGCAAATAGGAGCTAAAACCAGGAAATAATTTTTCAGGCTGAAACATCTACTTTCATTAGATAAGAACAAATATTTGAATCACACTAAAAGGGTAAATATTTTATCAAAATACAATCTAACCCAAGAATGTCAAAATATTTTCCCTTAATTTGCATTTTAGATTACAGAATTTCTTCCCAACATGTAGATCTCTTTTCATTTGATATATTCCAAGTTTTAAAATTTCAAGATCATTTATAAAATTTAAAGAGAATTTTCCTTATTAAAAAAAAAATTTCTGTGTTCTTACAGGGAGTAGTGCTTTATCCATGTTATATGAAATATGTTCCCAATAGATATTTTTCAGTATACACACATTATTTTCTTCTACCAAAGGAAAACACAAAAACTCACTCAAACTTTTAATTTTTGTATTCCCTAAAATGTTAGCATACACTAAACCTCTGATTTTCATCCTATAGCTCACATATAATTCTTTGCCTTCTTGAAAATTTCATTACATCTGGAAATAAGTTACTACTGTGTAGGATGCCAAAGTTTTATGTTTTCTTTCTTGTTGCCAAATTTACGTAGTCAATATGTTATAGCCTTAATTTCTGTATTTTTAGGGTATGTGTTATATATACTTCAAAAAGCACCAAAATGGAAACAAAATATTCCCTTTCCTGAGTAACCCAAAAATGAAGCACAACTGAAAACTGTACTCAACAACTGCCTTTGGGAATCCAGTCAATTTCTTAAAAATTCAAGAAAACAGAAAGCCCACAAGAATATCGGGGGGGGGAAACCTCTGAAATTCGAGAAAAATATTCCTAGAAAAACAAATAACAAAACGGTCTTTGGCATGTGTTTGATTTAATATGGTGTCGAAGAAGACAGACGTGTTGAGAATAACACAAATTAGCTTAGGCACAGGCTGAAAGAAAGAGGAGGGCGGAGCGCGATGCCAGAGCTTTGTCTCTTAAGCTTTCCGACAACCTATTTTCTTTAGTTCCCTCTTTTGCCAAATAACGTTTCATGATCTAATTCCCTCTCTTCTCTCAGTCTTGTTTTTCTTGCCAAAAGCCGAAGTGGAAAGTTTCCTTTGGAAGTTTCTGTCTCCATACGCTCCAGAATGTCACGGTTCAGGTTCTAACCCGCTAAGCACCAACTGTAAACTACTCCTGAAAACATAACCTCAGTGGGTGCTTAGCTCCTTCCAGAAAGGGAAGGCCCACTGCCTCTATGTGATGCACTTCTAGCAAAGCTAATCCCTTGAGCAAAACCATCCCCACAAATCAACATAGCGCTATCTCGGGGTAAAAGAGCCTTTTATGCGAAGGAAAAGAGAATGGGGCTTTCTTTGGGTGGAAACATGCAGAGAATCGACAGGGCAACAAGCTGAGGGAGCCAAAGGCATAAGGAATGCAACATACATTCAAAGTTCAAAGACTCTATCTAGCCACATAGCTCTTTCTGAGTGTGTTCACTAGTGTTTTCATTGTCCTGTTTTTTCTATACGTACCTTTTGTCTTTCTATCCCATAGTATACACACATCATAAACCCCCTATCAAGTACACTTGTAAGTGTAAACTGAGAAAATATGTCCCTGGGTAAAATTTTTATACACTATTCACTAACCCACAGCTATATTTTTAGCTGGTCCACCCTACCACAGGGGATGCTTGGCTGTTCCTTGTAACATATGAGCTCACCATCTTTTCTACACTTGATCTTAGCCAAAAGACTGAGAAGTGATCACCAGCTTTTCTGCTTGCTCAACAAAACAGTTTTTCAAAATCCTCTGATGAGGGGTAGGGAAGTAGTTCAGTGGTACAATGCTTGTCTAGTGTGCATGAAGGCCTGGGTTGAATCCCCAGCCCCGTGAGAGCAGAGCAGAGCAGAGCAGAGCAGAGCAGAGCAGAGCAGGGAAGGGAAGGGAAGGGAAGGGAAGGGAAGGGAAGGGAAGGGAAGGGAAGGGAAGGGAAGGGAAGGGAAGGGAAGAGAACAGTAATAAAATGACCTAATGGGTAGCTGCCCTTCAGTAGGTACTTTCTCTTGTTAAAATGGTGTCTGTCACTGTGTATCTCATTACTAAATCAATTAGTGTGTAAGATGGTTTCTATGTGTTTATTGTTCAGATACAGCACCCTTTCTTAAAAGCAGGCACCATAAATGCTAAGATAGCTTGCAAATATCTGCGAACCCATAAAGTACACTAGTTAAAATTCAGTTCAAATAAACTAGTGTTAGTTTCACTTGTCCAGTGGAAGAAGGAAATTCATCTTTGGTCAGGATAACAGGAAAGCAAACATGAAGTAGAACACACAAAGCTTTCTCCCCGACCCTCTTTAGGATATGTATGTGTGTTTTTCTTATTTTCTATTTCTCTATTTCTCATTTTAATCAAAAGCCATAATCTGGCATTACTTCATGTCTTTTTCTATACTCCAGTTCTGATTTCTTAGGCTAGTGGTCTTATGATTTCTGTTGCTATAACAAAATACCTCAAGTAGAGTAATTTACAAAGAAAAAAAATCTACTTAGTTCTCAAAGCTGTAATTAATATAAGATCCAGTGGCTCGGTCTGATGAGAGCCCTGTGCTGCATTATAACGTGGCAGAAAAGCAGGACAACCAGGCATATGTGGAACAGAGAAAACGCAAGGGTTGGCCCCCTTGATAGCAACTCACTCTCGGAGCGAAACATCAGTTCCATGAGAGCAATAATTCCCTCCCTCAAGAAGTAAACCCATCTTTCAAAATCAACAGGAATCTCTTCATAAGTCCTCATGACCCATGAATTTCCTAAAGGTCACATTCTCTCACAACTCTGTTACACCCGGGACCAGCATTCTATAAGCACTTAAAAAGGGACAAGCTACATCCAAACCACAGCCCTACCCAAAGTCCTTTGCAGTAACATTGTTTTGCCACCTCATTCTCCATGTTCTCCTTTCCCTCAAATTAAAAGCCTCATTCTTTTAGTGGATGATCTTGGGTAAGGATGATAAGAAACCAATGGTTTTTAAAAATAACTTATATTGTTATAAATATCTTCTAAAATTTGATTTTCCTGATGGCATTTGAAATTTTAGAGGAAACTTTTAGAAGAAAATTGTTATTCAATGATATGTTTGCTAATTTGGGATATTCAACAACGTAATAAACCATAAATTTCAAAATGTCAAGTTTGTTTTAAAAAAAACTAACCTCATCTTAGAATTGGAAAGAAAGTCTCTATCAGGGTGGGTCTTGGGATAGAATGAGCACAACCCAAAAGTGGCACTGGAGGAAAAATTGAGTTTGTAAGTTAACAACTCTTTTAACTATTGTCACATTAATTAATGCTTGTGCACTCAGGAAGATCACCTCCTTTTATCATAAGTTTATTAATTGTTTAAGTTTTAAAATAATTTTAGTTCATACAATAATGCACATAGTTCTGGGTTACAGTCTGCTATTTCAGCATGAGTATACAGTGTACACTGATTAGATCAAGGTGACTGGTGTATTGATGTCCTTAAATGCTTATTATTTCTTTGCATTGGAGACATTTACGTCTTCTCTACTAGCTACTTTGAAATATTCTGCTAATTAAGCCAACCACAGTTACCTACTAAGCGACAGAGCAGTGGGAGCTATTGCTTCTATCCAAGTGCACCTCCTGCCCGTCAACTGCCTTCTCTCCGTCCCCGTCTTCCCCCACCCTTCTCAGGCCCTGGTAACCAGCGCTCTATGTCTTACCTTCAGGAGTGCAGCTTCTTAAAGAGAGCCTCTTTATTTGGCAATTATAAAGGAGGAGGACGAGGAGATTCTTATAATGATATAGTGCCAGGCTAAGGAAAGACTAGAGTCCAGGGGGAAAAGCATGATCAATGCAATTGATTTTCTAGTCTTAGCAGTGGTTGCTTACATTTTACAGAGAAACATTCAGAGAATGTCTAGAACAAGGCTAAATATAAAAGGAAATAATATGATGAGACAGGCCAAAGTAAGTTAATTGAAGGCTAGAATGATTTTAGGCCTCAGGCTTAAGTTTCAACATTGATCATAACTATATATAATGATAATTATGGTCTGTTCTATTCCAGTTTTGAAACTGTACTTCTTGCCTCCAGGCCTCTACTTTTATGCTTCTTTCCAATTAAAGGCACCTTTACATGAAGGAATTGATGAGTAGTAGGTATTAAGAGAAACACATATTTTAATAGGATCTGAAGCGATAAGTTTCTAACAGGAGTTTTAAGACTCATAGTGTTTGACCAACTCCATGGATTGGCGACCCCTGAAGACATTTTGTCTCCACTGCCGCCTATTTCACTCACTAGGATATTCAGGCTACTATATTCATCACTTTCATAAATATACTTGGGCCAGCGACCGGTCATGTACTGGTTTCATTTTGCCATTTGCCAGCGCCATGCAGCATGAACAGTGCTCAACTAATTGACCTTAATTCGGTATTAGAAATACAAGAGGTGATCATATTACAGTGAAAAGCGCATTCCCATTCATTCCCTCAAAATACTCCCTTTGCCCTCAAACATACCTCCCCTATCGTCTTGCCCCTCTCTGAAACCATGCTGGAAGTCCTCTCTCATGAGTGTCTTTAGGACATGTGATAAACCAAGTGATAAATGCTGGGCCACACGCCATCCAACAGCAATGCGGGCACGTTTTAAAAATTACAGTGTGCGCTCACCTATGTTATTCACTAGAGCTGGCTGCATGCGACTCCAGCTCCCTCTCAAATGAAAAGTAACTACTTTTAATTGATTTAGCACTTTGAGGCAGCCATGACGTGCTGCTAAAGATATTCAGGAAAGAGGAGTTTCAGAATGACTTCAGAAAGTGACAAGAACGATGGAATAAGTGAATCTGAAGTGAGCGGGAGTCTCCTGAAGATTAATGGCAATAGGTCTTCTATTGTAAGAAATTGATTTAATTTACATATTCACTGTAATTTTCGATCATACTCTGTATCCTTTCTCCTTGACTGTTGGCAGTGCGAGGACAATAAAACTTAGCCAATGGGGAACCTCTCTCCACTGCGTGTTTGTCTTAGATGGCCACAACAAAATGTCTTGTATTGGGTAATTCATAAACAGCACGAGTATATTTCTCATAGTTCTGAAGACTCTAAAGTCCAAGATTAAGATGCTAGTAGATCTTTAATCTGGTTAGGGCCTTTTTATTCATGCATAGAGGCTGACATGAGTCTGCGTATGGCAGAAAGGGTAATGCAGTTCTGTTTCCATGATTTAATCATTTCTCAAAGGCCTTGTCTTTAAAACCTTCATGCTGAGGCTTAAATTTCAATAAATTAAGTGGGGGAGGCACATGAAGACGATGATGTATCTTTTTGAAATTGTTTTCAGATGCCTATTTCCATAAATCTAAAGCTGAACCTAAAATACTTGATCCTAACAGTATAACTCCTTACTGATATATTCATTTCCTTTATGCTTAAAAAGTGATCCAACTGGCAGATTCTCAATTGAAGAAAAATTAAAATGGCAATTGCAAATCCCAGTGGGTGTCGGAAGCCTTCTTTCGCGCAATTCTTTTTCTGGCCACAAAACTTAAATTTTATTTGAATGCTTTCAATTCTTATGTTATAGTGAACTACCTTGTTATATTTTTCTACACTTAGTAGATTCTTTCTCCAATAACTCAGATTTCATAAAAGTTGGAACCAAGAATGGAAAATGAAAAACAAGATTTGCCATCAAAGTTCACTATAAATTTATTGCAATATAAGTGTATTCCTTATTTACTACAAGTTTATTGCATGTCACTGACTTTCTTACTTTAGCAATTAAAGCAAAGTTCTGGAAAACTATATTTTGTTACCTAATATTGAGGAAAAAAGAGAATAAAATTAGTACCACTCTTTGTTCAGAAAATTATCTCAAGCAACATAAAACAAATTACGATCACTGTTTCTTACCATAATCTTCTTTCTCTCCCAGGGAATCCATTTCTTGTGGAACAGAATTTTAAGCCCTGACTAGTTCAGGTCTATTCCACAAATATGGAGCATTCATTATGTGTAAAGTGCCATATAGTACCCAGCAAGGGATTCAATGATAAGGAAAAAAAAGGGCAAGAATCCCAGTAATTGAAAACTTTACCATCTTTCACAGAAAACTGGAAAAATCATAAAAATAATAAAACACACAGCTGACTTGAGGGAGCTATTTGGCTTAACGGAACAACAATAACAGCAACACAGTCTTTGTACCCAAATACAACTGCTTTCAGACTTGGCTCTGACATTAATAGCGTATCCCTGCATGGAAATACATAACTTTTTGAACCAGTTTTCCTCTTCTACAAAATAAAGGTATCAACAACTGCCTTAAAGTCCTATTGCAAGACTCTTTGGGAGTAATGTATGTAAAGTGATCAGCAAACGGTGGGCATTTCAGGCCAACATTCATGGAAAAGACTCTGAAGTGGACAAAAATCTCCATAAAGGAAAATAACTAAGCTGGGATCTTAGGACTGATAGACACAGGGGAGTGAAAGAAGGAAGCATGCAGGAGAGAGAGACAGTGGACTGTGAAGAGGTTTTAAAAAGATCTCAGCTAATTGCATAAGAAACTTTGGAGCTAGATGTTCGTGAGTATTCTCTTGAATTGAGGGAAAGGGACAGGGCCTTTAGAACCCCACAACTAAACTCATTCGATGTATATATGGATACAGGGCTTGGCCTTGACATCTCTTAGCTACAGCTTTGCTTAGGGATGGGCAATTGCTAGAGTCAGAGAAAGAAGTTCTATACTGAAGGTGGTCAACCTGCAGCACCTCCAGCAGCGGGGGAACGGGAACTTAGGAGCTGAGGGATAAGGGCAGTGGAGAGAGGGAGGAATCTGGGTACACACCATACAAACATTTCAAATGTCAAAATTAATTGTCACGATCCTTGATGAAAATTATAAACATGCCTCTCCCATGAGCATTTGGAAAATTCAGAAAACTATAACATTAAAAATTCATATCAGCCATAATGCCACAAAATCATTATAAACATTTTGAAGTATGTCTTCCTACTATTTTCTAAGCATACTTATTTTCCTCTGAAATGATGGCTTTATACTGGAACATGTGTTCTGCACCATTTTTGATATTATAAATGTTTTCCCATGTAAGTAAGTGTTCTTTTACAAAATGATTTGGATTTTATTATTGTCTATTATACAGATATACCACAGTTTGCTGAAAAAACTATATTACTGAACATTCTGATTGTTATATTCTTCTGACTTTAAAGTGCTATAGTGATCAATATTACACATATCTCTGACGTTTTCTTTAAGAAAAATGTGTGAAGATGTAAATTTCTATGCCAAAGGCTATTTGCATTCTTAAAGCTTCAATACATGTTGCTAAATGATCCTCTGAAAATTTCTGTCAACAATCCTTGAGACGTCTTTCCTTATCTTTACCAAGATTGAAAATTATCAATCTTTTTAATCTGTGCAAGTTTAAAAAGCAGTTTTTATTATTCATGCATACAAATTAGAAATATCTATGGGCATTCAGCGGAAAATACTACATCAAATCAGGGAAATGAGAAAAAGGATTTCTAAGAAAGGATTTCTAAGAGAAAGAGAGAGCTCCATTGTGTAGAAATACCATGTTGTGAAATGAAAGGAAAATACTCAATAGTAAGGGGCAACTAGGGTGTGAGAAAGGAGAAGGGACAGAAGGGGAAATCATGTATGTATGTATATACAGGACAGCTAACAGCGGTACTGCTGTCTTCTATTGCTCTACTGAAAGGAACAGTTAATGATTACTGGTTTGATCATTATTGAGTGTCTCTATTTGTTTTCCTGAGAAACCACTTTGAAGATATCAATAATAATGCAACAACCATTGTTAATTTCCTACCACTTTGTCTGTGACCCTGTATGATTTGTATTGTTCTTATGCTATTTTGTAAATGGATGTTTGTTTGTTAATATGTTTTCTTCCTTTGTCCTTAAAGTAAAAGAAAGAGAGCTGATAGGGCTTCTAAATATTGGACAGAATTTCAACAAGTAGAATCAAAAGGATCTCAGAGAAAAACCAGGAATAAAGGCAACATTAATGATACTGAGTACCTTCCTTTGATTATAGAGAGAAATAAACTCAAAGTAGGATGACTCCGTAATGTAGCAGAAAAATGGCAAATACAGCACAAATCTGACCACTAACAGCCACCTGACTTGTGCTGATAGGATTTGGAAGCTATGATTACAGCCATTCATTTCTTGTAAAAGCCTTTATTTACCACCCATAATAGGTCAAGTACATCAATCACTGATAAAAGCACACAGAATTTTCTACCATCCTTAAGTTCGTGGAAAGAGAGCATACATAAAAAGAACAAGATGAAAATTATGTCTGTGGAGTGGAAGAATAAAAAGCAAGAGAAAAAGTAAAAAGAGAGCAATGAAAAGGTAAAGCAGGGGACTGAAATGCCAGAGACACCAAAGGAAGAGGATTGGAACAGATGTAGAAATCAACAGGAGCAGACAAAGTACAGAAATTGTGAATGATAAAAACTGAAAAAACATTAATGGCTTTGGCAATTCCAGGATCATCAGCAATATTTAGCTTTCTATAGTGAAGGGAAAGGAAGCCATATTGCAAAAGAATAAAGTAGGCGGTGAATAAATGGATGAATGACTCTTTAAACAAGTCATTCAAAATGATAGTCTAAGAAATTAGACGAGTGCTGTGAGATGAAGAGGGAGGACTGAGGTTAAAACAAATTCTTAAAATGATTCTTACAGTCTAGGGTTGAATTTAGCAACAACAATAGAAAGTGTTCAGTGTTTGTGGAGTAAATGATACAACATTGCTGTGGGCATAAAAGAGGACCTGGTTAGGTGAAGAGGTTACTCTGTGCACAGCCAAGAAGACCCATGACCTGAAGATGTCAGTTTCCCCACACTGATACATAAATTCAGAGCAATACTGAATAAAACTTCCAACAAGTGTTTCCTCTTTTTTTATATATATCTTTTGGGTTCTTGCAGTGCAGGCTGGCCTTGACCTCGTTCATGTAGCTCAGAGTGGCCTCAAATTCACAGCAATTCTCCTGCCTCAACCTCACCAGCACTGGGATTACAGGCTTGCAGCACCGCGCCTAGTGAGGTTCTCCTTTTGAATTTTTATCAGTATGTTTCAGTACTTGATGAATACATTTATTGTGGGGAATTTGCACATGCACAAAATGTTTTATTTCTTTTCACTTCCCATTCCCTCACTTCCCTCCTTCTCTTGGTCTCCTCAGTTGCTAAAGACCTGTCTGTTTCCTATTATCTTTCATTTTTCTCTTTAATTTATGTATATTTTGTTCTCATATAAGAGAAGCCATGCAATATTTAAGCTTGGGTGTCTGATTTATTGCATTTAACATTATGGTGTCAAGTCACATCTATTTTCCTACAAATGACTTAAAGTTACCTTCTTTATGGCACAGTAGTACTCCATTGTGTAGAAATACCACATATTTTCTTTGTCTATTCACCTGCTGATGGACATATAAGCCACTTCCAAAGTTTCGCTATCATAAATTGGGTGGCTATAAGCGTGGGTGCTCATGTATCACTATAATATGATGTCTTCAATTTCTTTGAAAAAACCCAGAAGGGGAATAGCTGGATCAAATGGAACTTCATATTTATGTTCTTCCTCCAGGGCTTTCCATCTAAAATATCGTTAGAAGTTCTCTGCCCCAGAGGACAGCCCCTATTTCTTTGTGCTCAGATCCCACCTGCAGGACTTGACATTGTCCCCAAATTCAGCAGACTCCCAACCTGCCCCAGGATGGTGGGTGCTGATTAGGATTTCTGGAATTGTTGGTCTTTGGAGAAACAACAGCAAAGTGCCTGGACTTATGCTTTCTCCGCCAGCCTTCAGAGATGTGATCCGGAGATGTGGCTTGATTCCACCCCCAGTGTGCAGCAGTCAGCCTCTGTCTGCACAGGACACGCGTGGGGAGGGGAGTCTCTTGCCCACTCTGGGCTGTGGGTGATGGAGAGCCTTCCTCCAGGATGCCGCGCTCCTCAGGGTCTGGCGGAGTGATGATGGAGAGGGACTGTTCTTGCTCCTTTACTCCCATTGCTGTTCTTGGCTTCCCTGGAGCCCCAAGAACTGTAAGTCTCACCCTGGGTTTCCTCTTCCAGATGGAAGGGAAAGTTTGTGGAAAGCCAATTCCAGGAGTCCGTCCTGTGCAGTGTTAACCTCCGGCTGTTAAACCCACTCCCCCAAATAATGCATTCTCCAGGTACAGGATACTGGCAGCAGCGTAGGGATGGGAGTTGGTGGTGGGTGTGTGTGTTCGGGGGGACATCAATGGAGGTGCCACTTCCTTAGCAACCCAGATATTTAGTTTGATCTACAGGATTTGTCTTTCACATTAATGTTCCATTTATGGGTGCAATGGTTGACATAGTGTCAACTTGAGAAGTTTAGAAGTTTAACTAAGGAACTCAGCAGGGGGCCAGGGTCCTCACTTTGTGAACATCCTCAGCCTGTGCAAGAGGAGGGCACAGAGATGCTGTGGGTGCTACGCCTGCCCTGGGGTAGGGTAGCCTGATCACAATATAAGGAAGGAAAAGAGGCTGGTTCTCGCACCTTTTGCTCTTGCTACTTTTGCTGTCTTCTGCTGCCTTGAAGTGTTGGCCCTGTGCCCTGCCACCCTGCCTTACAGCCAACTGATTATGGACAGAAACCTCCACAAACTGAGCTAAATAAACCCTTCCTTCCTTAATTTTTGGTGTTGGGTATTTCGTGTCAGCAACAAGAGAAAAGTAACTAAGATGCTGGGTGTGACTGCTTTCCTGGTTTCAGAATATCTGTATTTTTCAGTGACCCTTCTCAAAGTATCCCTGACCTTTTTCTCTAATGAGCTATGTTGGAATTTTCCATGGAACTCATTTCTATTCTAAAATGTCACACAGATAAATAGATTGCAAGAAAATACAAGAGACTGTGAAAAATAAGTAAATGGGAAAATTTGTTCTACCAAAAATCAAAACAAATAATAAAGCTACAGTGAGAGTGTAGCAGCAGTACAATATTACAGGAAGTGGCCAAATATAATAGAAATATATACTTTATGTAAAAAACAGAACTAAGTATTTTTGCCCTTTGAAAGCATCAAGAGATGACCTAGTAGTATCAGTTCATGACCGTATGTTAAGGAAGGTTAAATCAGATACAAACTCAGAAAAGATTTCATAAAAGATGAATAACCTAAATTATATAAAAATGTATGAAAAAATCATACATAGTTAAAAACTAATAATAGGTGAAGAACTAATAAAATAACATTGTATTATCTAATGACAAATAAAGGATTATTATCTAGAATAGAGAAAAATTTATACCAATCACTGAGAAAAACAAATAGAACTGAGACTGATGGTTAATTCACAAAACAAAATCTAAACAACTGTTACATATAAGACACATGTCTAGTCACACTGACAGAAAAAAGTGATGCCATTTGGAAAAAAGAAATATCAGTTTTTACTCAATAATTTACCTAAAATTTAAAATTTAAAAGGCTAATAATACAAACAATGAATGAGGTAGAATTTGAGCTTAGGTCTCATTAATTCCATAGTTCATGATGTTAAGCTCTGATTTCTCCAATGGGACAAGAGTTCTATTACTAAAAAAGGACAATGGTTCTCAGAGGGTGAAACTGGTAGTGTCAGGATCACTTGGGGTTTGTTAGAAAAGCAAATGTTTAAGCCCCACCTTAGACCTAAGGAATCAGAATTTCTAGAGGTTTGGAACTACAATCTGTGCCTTAAAAATGATTCTGATATTTGGTAAACTTTGCCACTGGAAGGGGACCATTAAGGACTTGAAATGGAACAAAAAGGGAAAATGAAAAAAATGAATGGGCAGGAATACAAGATTGGGAGTTGTTAGGAATTAGGGTATTGGCAATTGTGATGGTTGATTGATGGTGTCAACTTGGGAAGTTTAGTTAAAAGAAGTTTAACTAAATTGCTCAGCAATTCCACACCCTGGGATGTGGAAGACCACCCTTGGGTGGGTTGTCACCTGGATGGTGTTAGGGCGAAATGAGGAAGGATGGATTTGCTTCTGTTTCTTTGGAAGAGCTGTAGTCTTTGCCTTCACCTTGTACATCATTTCCTGCTTCCAGGACAGACTTTTCAGTTTAGGGCACAGATCCTTTGGACTCCTGATATGGACACATACAGGACCCTGTGGTGAGCTCCATGCCTTGGACTGAATCCTTCAGTCTCCAGTGTACAGATAGGCCTTCTACACTCTTCCTCATCCAACTCTCTGGGTGGCCACTGTAAGCCAATCTTGTAAATTGGTATACATTTATATATTTTGTGTAATATCTATTTCTCTAGTAAAATGCTGACTGGTAGAGCAGTAGTTTGGAATTATAAAGAGATTTAAACTATTGATCATAAATTTCATGGCTAAACTGGAATGGAGATGAGAATCACGGCCTTTTGTAAAGAATATAGAAGAAAAGCCAAGGAGTTGGAGGAAAAGTTAAGAGTAGTGTTCAAGTCACTTTGCTATCAGGAAGAGTAAAGAATGACTGTGTGTGGAGAAATGGCATAGTGCTCCCTAAATATCAACTGACTGGGATGACGAAGAATAAGGATGGAAATTTTCTTGCCAAGAATTCTCTTGCCAGGGCTGGGGATATAGCTCAGTGGAATAAGCGCTTGCCTAGCAAGCGCAGGGTCCTGAGTTCGATCCCCAGTACTGCAAAAAAAAAAAAAAAAAAAAAAAAAAAAAAAGAATTCTCTTGCCAGATGGAGGTCACTTGAAGAACTGTGGGGATTCAATGATGGAGTGTAGTAAAATATTACCAAAACCCATAACAATACCCTCTCCATTGTTTATGTGTGTATAAGAAAGAGAGGAGAGGCTTCTACTGGAGACTTTTGTGTAGTATTCCATGGCAACATTTGTTGTCCACTAATTTTGTATCTATTTAGTATCAGAAGTTGGGAACCATGTTTAGCACCAAATGAAACATATTAAGCAAGCATATTATTCCTGTGCATTGCTTCTGATCCCCGTGTCTGGCATTTTCAATAGTTTAGGAGAATTTTTTTTATTTGAAAAGTTGAAACTTTTCCCCTCTTTAGCCTTATCTTTCTCAAAATACTGAAATTACCAGAGATATCTTCAAGGAATTTTCTCCCATGTGTTGTTAGATCCCAGGGCTTCGGTCTTTCCATGCTATCTAATATATATATATATATATATATATATATATAT
>PVLD010031304.1:0-15868 GCA_004027595.1 Dinomys branickii | reverse complement strand
CTTCTCTCCCCTCTTCTCTCTTTTTCTTTTCTTCTCATTCCTTTTGTGTACCACAGTGCTAACTGAAACTGCCAGGAGCAAGATTAAAGACTACAGGGGTGCATACATAGTAAATGGAAGAGCTAACCCCTCCCCTATGACCTGTGGTTAGACAGGCCCAGGGAATTAAATAGCCTTGTACCTGGGACTGTGCACCTCTGGGCTGTCCCCATGCTGCCCGGGGCAGGAGCAGAAAGGCACAGCATAGCACACCCCCATCTCGCCTGAGGAAGTTACGAACTAGAACAGAGGTGGTTGATAGTGGCAGGGGAACTTGTAATGCAACGAATGGGATGTTAACACCCCAGCTCTGGAGAGGAGTAACAGTTGGGACTGAGCAGCCTTGGACCATATGTATCAGGAGCAGAGGACCAGACCATATTACAGCATCCCGCCCCACCCTGCAACAAATGACCTGAGAGGACAGAGACTTCCTGTGGCAGAGGAGCACAGAAGGCTGAGCAAGGAGGAGCTAAAGTGCACGGGACTGGGAACGACTCATATCTTTCTGAACACTGCACAGCAACCGGGAGAGACACATTGCTAAAAGAAGCAGAGTAAGGGTTGGGAAACACAGAAAGTACTGGCTGAAGACTTGGGCCCCAGAGCTCCACATGTGGAGGCCAAGATCAGCCTCAAATGCAGCACAAACTCTACTGCTGGCTTGGCAGTGTTATCTAGTGGTTTTGGATTCTCAGTGGACACTAGAGGAATTTTGTTTTTTAATTTTCTTTTTGTTCATTTGTGGGTTGTTTTCCACTCTTTTTTTGGTCTTTTATCTATATTTTTGTTCTAATCTAATCATGATCTTTCCCCCTTTCCCCAGTTTGCCTCTCTAGACTTGCTCATGTTTTAGTATGGGTAAACAGTCTCTCTAATTTTCCTTGGCAACTTCAATAATCCCTTGCTTACTCCTTCACTGTTTCTCTTCTGCCCTCTTCTCTAGTTTCCCATGGCTTGCATGATCATTCTTCATCCTCCAGCCTGGCTTCTACTTTATTTCTTTTCAATTATCTCTGTTATGACCACTGTCCTTAAACTTCCCACCACAAGGCAAAACAACTCTACCAAGGAGCAACACTTTGCACAGAAGGTCCCAATTTATCATTGGGTGAGTTATATAACTGTAGCTTCTATGGTTAAAAGCACAAAATTAATAGTTACCACAGTGTGTTGGTTTCTAAACTGTGCTTGATGCTGCACATGAGATGTTCTCTAAAATAGATCATATACTAGCCCGTAGAACATGGTTAAGTAAATGCAAAGGAACTGAAATTATCCTATGCATATTATCTGACCATAGTGCAATGAAATTTAGAAATTCACAGCAAAAGAAACCACAAAAACTCTATAAACACATGGAAATTAAATAACAACCTCCTGAATAACAATGGATCACAGATGAAATTAAAGAAGATATTAAACAATATCTACAATTAAACAAAAATGCAGATACAACATACCAGAACCTGTGGGACACAATGAAAGCAGTCCTATGAGGGAAACTTATAGCTGTGAATTCTCATGTCAGGAAAACAGAACAAGCTCAAATAAACAACCTAATGTTGCACCTGAATCTTCTAGAAAAAGAAGAGCAAGTGAAGGCCAAAGCCCAAGGAAGGAGGGAAATTATAAAGATCAGAGCAAAAATTAAAAAGATCAGAGAAGAAATTAACAATTGAGACTAGGTAAACGATACAAAGAATTAACAAATTGAAGAGTGGGAGATCAGATTTCCTAAAGACAAGAGCTCAGTTTCCACTTGCCCCCTTATTTTCTCTGCTAGTGAATACCCATTACTCCCACAGAGGGTCTGGACCACACAGGTGGGCATGACATCTCCTTTTTCAGCATTTCCTTGGTCATGTCAGCTTGATTCTTCTTTACATCTTTGACCATCTTAACACAGAAAAATTGGGAGGAAAATTCGACCCTATCAACTTCATCCTTTTGCTTCACTCTAGCTCATTAGAGGAACCATGAATTGGGCAATCGTTTTGCTGATTTTTTTTCTGCAATTTTTGTTTGTTTAAACAGTTTCCTTGGTTGGGAATGTTGAAGAGTAGGAGAACTGTGTATTAAACTTTAAGAAACACCCATATCCTCAAATTGCCAGATGTCAACATCCTTTAATTGTCACCAGAGGCTGAATGCTATGAATGATAAAGATTTAGGACCTACCAGCCAAAAGACCTGACTTCAAACCTGTGACTGTGACTTAGAAATGGGTTGTAGCTTTTCTTGTCTGAGGGTTTTTTTTTTTTTTAGTAAAAGGGAAGCATATTTGCACCTATCAATAGAGTTATTGTATAGATTCTGTGTGATTGTAATATACACAAAGCACTTAATATAATGGGTGGTTGTAGGAAATGGGCAATAAAGGCTAAATTATATACTTTTATATAGTTGCCCGTGTTGGAACTTGTCAAGAGTATCCAAACCATCTAGTGTATTTTTATTCAAAATGATAGTTAAATTCAATGAAAGACAGTTTTCTTATAAATCAAGGCATCAAGTTAGATATAGATTTTAATATTACTTCTTTCCTATCAAAATGTGGGCTATCTCTACATGTCTATGTTCATTTTTCACTGCTTTTCATCAGCTCTTTCTGACCTCTCCTATGAAGATGTGCTTACTTACACCTCTTTTTTTAAATTAACGCATCTATGCTTTTTGGGGATCCTTCCATTTTCCCTCCATTTAATTTTCTCCAAATTTCCAGGAAATAGTTTAGCACCTACTCCTAGTAAAATATATTCCACAATTTGTTATATAGTTTCTGACTTTATTTGACAGTTGCAAGCATGAACATTGTTTGCCTCATGAGTGTAAAAATTCTGAAGCATATTTCTTTGATTACCTGAAGGAAGGTAGTCTAGTGTGTTGAAAGCAACCCAGATTTAGTTGGCAGTGGGGATGTTTTAATGGCCTATCACTTATGATAAATACAGTATAGATATGTTTTCTTCAGATTATATCAGAGGTTAATCTCTCCTTGTGTTGTTAAATAGTACCTTAGAGATTAACTACCTTTGCTTTGAATAGAAATATGTAACCCAACATGTAGCCATTTGATAGGGTTGTTATTATACTTAAAATGTTCCCCCAGAAGTTTTATGTGTTTGGAAGCGGACTGGATACTGTACCCATCAGTAGATTAATCTACTGAATCTACAGCTGAACATGCTGTTAGAGGGGGGCTAGTTGGAAGAGACAGGTCCCTGGAGGCATGGCCTGCAAGGTTATCTCTCCTTGTCCATCCCCCTTCTTTCTCTCTTTCCTGGCTGCCATGGAGTGAGCAGCTTTTCTCTGCCATGCCCTTCTGCCATGTGCTTCCACCAGCTATTTTATCCCAGTGATTGTAAAGTGACTAAGACAGATATTGGTACAAAGAGGGCTTTTGTTTTGACTGTACCTGACCATGTGGTTGAGATGCCTTTGAAACTGATTTGTGGGAGAATTTTAGAAAGGTCTGGAGATGCTTGCTAGAGAAACTGCAGAATATCGTAAGCGGAGTAAGCAGAGTATGCAGAGATTGATGAGAGGTTCTTTTTGAAGCTCAGAAGACCAGAATGATGACAGAAATGAGGACAGTAAAGGCCAGGCTCAGGAGGTTTTAGTTGAGAACGAGGACTCCATTGGCAGTTAGACACTAAGCCACATTTACTACACCTTGACAAAAAATTTGTCTTCATTTTGCCCATGTCCTGAGATTTTGGGGAGGCTAAGATTAAGGGCACTTGATTAATTAATCTAGTGGCAGAAACTTCAAAGTGGCCCACCATGAAGGATGTGGCATGCATAATAATGCTTGGTTTTAGCCAGATCTATAATGACAATCAACAGCAAAAAATGGGTGTGAAAAATTTGCAGTTTCATCAGAAGGGAAATACATGTAAATTGGGGCCATGGAGAGTGTGGTTGCTGAAAAAAGTTAGCATTAAAAAGATGTAAAGTACTTTTCATTAGGGCAGTAGGAAAGATGGCTTGATGGTATTTCATCAATCAGGAATACCTTACCCATCATACCTGCAAAACTGTAAAGCTTTCATTTGAGAGCCCCTGGGTGCTCTATTAGAGAAGGGCCACCTAAAAAATTGGTTCCCTAGGATTTGTTTCAGCTCTACTGTCTAGACAGTTAGAGACCACTGCAGCTATGGCGTAGCATAATTGGTATAAGCTACTGCTTCAGCTGGTTGCAAACCTTGGTGTTGTCTACATGGCTTTAATTTTATGGACATGCAGAATGCAACAATTATAGAATCATTCAGACTTCTATTCAGATCTCAGAAGAAGGCCTGGCATGCCTGGCAGTGTGCCCCTGAGTGGAGGTGTGTGACGATGTGAGAGTGAGCCAAAAGCAAGTGCAGACTCTTGGAAACCAGGGATGCCAGGAACATGAAGGGTTTGCTGAGAAAAGCTGCAGGGAATGGGGGCTGCAACTGGGAAGGCCATGTAGGTAGGGCTATCCAAACTCTTTGGAGTTATCATCTCACCATTTTGTTCCATGAGTGCTTGCTTGACATACTGCTCCAGGATTTGTTTGCCCTGTTGGGTTTCAGTCTTGCTCTGGTCTGATTCCTTTTGATTTCCCATTTCTCCCTTCTGGAATGGGGATTTTTAACCTGTGGCACTGAATGTCGAAGTGTTTGACTTTCTTTTTTATTTCACAGAGGCTCACAGTTAAGAGTTTGCCTTGAGTCTCAGAGGAAACTTTGGATTTACACTTTCTAGCCATGCTGGAATGGTTAAGAGTTTGGTGATACTTATAGGCGGACTAAATGCATGTTGCAGAATGAGAAGGACATGACTCTTTTGGAGGCCGGGGTGAAATGTTATGGGTTAGATATAAACTGTCTCCCAAAGCTTCACGTGTTTGGAAGATGATCAGGTCGTGTGGTGCTGTACCCACCAGTGAATTCACCTGTGGATGAATTCAGAAGTTAAATGTGCCATTTGGAGGTGGGAACGTTTATCTAGGTCGGTAGAGGTGTGACCTGGAAGGACATATTCTTGTCGTGGGTTCCATCCTTCTCCTTCTGCTTCCTGGCCGCCGTGGATTGAGCGGCTTTCCTTGCCAATTTCTTTCACCATCTATTCCTGCCTTGGGGCTGGCTGATTTTGGACTGAACTCACTGGCACTGTGGGCCGAATATACCTCTCCTCCCGGAGTTGTGGGTGTTGGATATTGAGTCCCAGTGATAGGAATGTAACAAAGATTAGTTTGAAAAACTTTTGTTAAACCTTAATTCTCAAACTTGAGATTTTCAGCGTTGAAAATGAAATGTTCTTAATGTATAATCAAACTGAATTTATTACAATTATTTCTTATGGAATAAGGAAACTAGGTATGAGTAAAGCGTGGAATGTAAGGAAAGTAAAAGATAGTGAATCAAATTTTTAATAACATGAATAACAAAACATTCAAGACAGGTCTTTTGGTTGAAGAGTTGCATTAAAGACAGAAAAGTGGGCATTTATGGTCTAGTACAGTGGTAAAACCTGTGCATTCAAGGTAATAGATGCATGAGTGAGTAGTCTGAAGGACTTTCCTGATACAAGAAATAAACTCAGGAAAATAAGTATGTATGTTGCTTGTTTCGTGTGAAAATCAACTTTTCATTTACCTTATTCATAGCTCTTTTGGAAAGTGTGGACCTTTTCACTTCACAATGATTGACCTTTTATTTTGTGAGCATGGCAGGGACCATGCGGTTTTTATGGACATTCTAAAATGATGTCTGTAACACAGAGATGTAGCTTAAACTTAACTGGTTCATGGTGAACGTCATCCTTGATTCTCCAAATTTTCTACCTATTTTGGAGGTGATTCCAGAGTCACAGCAGCAAGCTGGGAAAATGGAGATCAGACGGACAGCATATTGCACTGATGAATCTTCCCTCATTCACAAGGGTTGGAGACCAGGCACAAAGTTTAAAAATATGGCCAAAGACTGTGATTCTCCCCTTTTTAGAACTGGTACTTGAAGACCATGGGGACACAGCAGAAGCACCAGCGAAAGCACTTTCAGGGTCAGGAGAGATCACGGGAGGACAGCCATCAAGGCTGAGGTGCAGAGAGCAGGTGAGTGAGACCCAAGCTCAGCGTGGGTGGAGAGACCTGTCTTTTGGCTGCAGGAGAGGAAAGCTAGAGTGCTGGGGACTAGTGAATCATTTTTTAAAAATTTGGGTGAGTGAAAGAAAGCATTTCTATAGGTGAATGTTTAGATATTGGGGTGGGTTAGATATAGAGGGTCTTGCTAGCAATTAAGAAAACAGCGTCTTTAGTAAGGGAAACAAAGAGTCAGTGGGAAGGTTTTTGTAAGAATGGTGACATAAAATGTGTCTTCTCTAGAAGAGAAGAGGGAAAAGACTACAGAAGAGAGAGACTCGAGAAGAGAGACTGCAGTGTGAAGATTGAGTAGAGAAAGAAAGACAAGTGGTAGGGAAACTGCTTAAGAAGTTATTTCAATAAAGTTGGCGAGAGATAATGAACATTTTTCTGTAAGGGACAAAGAAAAACACATGGGTCTGGGTATGTTTTAGTGTTCTAAATTATGGTATACAACCTCATGATTATTGGTTATAAGAAATAGGAAAGACATGACACCTTCAGGTTTAAGCAATTAGGCGATATAGGTATATTCAGTCAAAGTAAGAGGAAAGGAACATTTTCTTACAGGAAAGAAAACAAATTGTTTGGAAACAGTCAATCTGAACAAGATAAAGCAAGGTGACAATGATACAGATATCCAGGAAGGAAGGCTTCTAAGAATGGTCAACTCTATTAACATGGCCAGAAGTCAGGTAAAAAAGAAGCAGACTCATAAGCTCTGCCAAGGAGATTCAGGTTTTCAATTAGAGAAAATGTGGATTTGTCAAAAAGGTTAAAGATGTGAAACTTCCATGGAAAAAGTTTCCAGGGAGAGAGAGAGAAGTAGCGAAAGAGAGAAAAGCTTGGAAGAGAGAGAAGAATAATAATGAATCTGTGGAAAGTAAAATAGCAACATCATTAATATTTACAGAGTGTTTACTATGTGCCTTAGAAAATGCTCTATCAGTATTACAGCTTTGTTATTATTATCTTGTGCAATTAGCATTCTTGTAAATTATCTTTTTCAGATGAGAAAACTGAGCTTCTGAGAGGCCAAGCCTGCATAGCTAGCATGTGGCAGACTTGAAGATAGACCATTGGACCTAGAGTACTACTCATCACTATGAGGGATGCTGCTTCCTGGGTGGTGGACACAGAACATCACAGAGAGCAGAATACTGGAAATATCACATGGCCACAAAGATGTGCATCTTTGAGGTTTGGTCCTGAGAGCATCACTATTTGTGTCCCTTCCTGGTGGCTTTCAGACTGAGTTACACTCCAGTGGGAGATTTGTGGTGAGAAGGAGGGGAAAGTCTCCTCAGATCTATGTCACAATACTAGCTAAAGCCCTCTGGGTGACTTCCTGTCTGTCCAGGCTATTGTCTTCCTGAGTTCTGTCTCTGGCTGTTGCTGGTTTCTTGCAACCACACTATCCTTTGTCCATTCCCTTAACTGAACTCACACTTCTCCAAATAGGAGCCCAGTGAGTCTCCCTATTTGAGCCATCTGGGAAGGAATTGTGTTTTTTCTTGTGATCCAGCATGAATGAGACAGTAGCCAAGGGGTAATGGGGACCAGAGGACTAAAAGATGTAACTGGCAGCAAAGCCTGTACACTCCATCCCTGTGAACAGTGGTGATGAATCTTAACACACACTCACAATTGACATTTTATGATTGTAATGTGCTTTCACCTGTTTTATCATAAGTCAATAAATAATAATAAATAGTGGGACATTTTAGACAAGGCAACTATGTCTCAGAAGTTACTTTACCCCTGGTCTCCCAGGTGACATGGTGGAGCTTCAGATCCCAGGTCTGAGATGGCCCTGGTGTCTTTCCACCACCTGTGTCCCTCCCTTTAGGAGTCCTCTTCTCCAAGGCCTCCTGAAGTGGGCAGGTGAGGAATGTGTAAATCATGCGAAGCATCCCCAAGAATTTATACATTTCATACGTAGCAGAATGACAGAAAACAAAACTTTCTTCAACTCCCGGGGACTTATCTACTTGTGTAGGGTGAAGAAGACTAATGAAGTGTACCAACCCCATGTACAATATTGGTCTAGAATGCAGCCTGATGAAAGATCCCCACTGCTGAAAGTAACTGGACCAAGTACTGCAAAAGTTCACAAAGCCAAGAGACTATGCTGATGACTTTGTTGAGCTTTTGGAAAAGAATGCTTTTCCAATATACTAGACATTCCCCACCAGAACTTCACATGTTTCTCAAGACCAACCTTGGCTGACTGCAGAGTCAGAGTCAATATCATCTTCAGAAGACCTTCTCTGCTCATGACGTTTCACAAGCATTATCTCCTCTTAATTTCTAGGGCATCTTGGAGAGGTGAGACATCTCTACTCAGGGACACGGCTGGTGAGTGAGAAGGTAGAGGAAAACCTGAAAGTCCTGGTTCCTTCTATTAACTGAAACCCTTCATTCTGCTTCCCCAGGCTAGGAATCAGTTCCTGAAATTTGTCCCCTTTTCTTTCCTTTTCCTTAACTGTAGCTTGGTTGAAACTTACAGAGGAACCAAGTCCACAGAGTGAATCTGTTGATTCATCCAGACCAGGGCTATGTGGAAGAAGCTGTACTTGATAAATAGACTAGGGCATAAAGATTATTTAGAGCCAAGTCTTCCCCTAGCATTTCCCTAGATGCTTGGAGGAAGAGCCCTGATCTTGTGCTCTTGTTACGAGGCAATAGGCCTGCACACCTCCTTAGCAGACAGAGCCCCCAGGAGGCCATTTCCAGCCCACATGGCAGCCTGAACTGCTGGAGTGAGATGACAATGAACATAGATAAATCATTGCTCTTTTTATTGTTGTCTGTTGCCTAAATGATCAGAACAGCATACCAGCCTCACATTTAGATCCTTCTTGATAAATGTCTATCCAGATTATCCTCCAAGGAGCCTTCAGTCTTCCATCACGGAAGAGACTGTGGCAATGGAGAGGAACAGGAGGAAAATACTGAATAAATCCCTCCAGGTCAAGCATTGAGTCCAAGGCTTCCCACTCTGATGCAGACCTACTGTCTTGTGAAGTAACCTGCTCTGATCTCCACTTGCTCTCAAGGTATAGTTGCAGCAGGTTGCTCCAGGTCTGCAAACATACCCCACCTCTGAGGCACATGAGCACCATCAACTTCCTGATTCCCATGTGAGAAATGTTTGCATTTATTTTAGCACCCAATTCAAAGATCATCTTCTCTCTGAAGACTTCTCTCGTACCTCTAGACCAAACAATCCTTTTCCTGTGCTCTGTAAGAAAGGACTTCCTAGCTTGAGTGCAGGGCCTGTCACTTATATGTGCATTCCCCAAGCCCTGATAAGCTCTTTCTGGGGCAAGGCCATCCCCTCATAGCCTCACAGCAGATATTGTTGCTTAGCCCGGGTGGAATTCTCATCCTCTGAGTGGAAGAGTCTAGAATGGCATCTCTCTCAGGTCCTCACAGAGCATTTCACATGCTGGTTACACAACGGCAATTTATATCTTTGCTCTCAGATAGGACCGGGCTTTGGCTGGATGCCTAAAAATAGAGTGGGCATAAATTAACATTGGAGCAATTTATAGTCTGTCATGTCTTATAGCTTAATGAATTTGTCAAAAATCATATTACTCTGAAAATTATGGCATGAAGGGTCCATGGGGGTTATGTCTTTAAGAGGGAGACTGTTTGAGCTTTGTAGAGCAAAGCT
Source organism: Dinomys branickii (assembly GCA_004027595.1). Classification (NCBI taxonomy): domain Eukaryota; kingdom Metazoa; phylum Chordata; class Mammalia; order Rodentia; family Dinomyidae; genus Dinomys; species Dinomys branickii. Next base: position 6,032 of record PVLD010031304.1, on the reverse strand, counting down.
GCTTGACCACTTTCCCCTTTTTAATGCACACAGCAGAATTTCTGAGCACTTGTGTTTATTTATCAAATCTCCATTGACCTTTACTTTGCATTAGGACTACCAGGGATGACCTTGGCCTGTTTGCAAATCCCCAGCCCCAGTCCACCTGCTGTCAGAGCCAAATGGGATTTAGGAGTCCATCTTACACTCCCATTCTATGTTAATATGATGTCATATGTTTCTGGCTTATTTTCACTCTACACTTCATTACTCACTTCTCAAATCAGTCAAAGCTGTGTCCTCTGTAATGAGGGCGTTACACAGAACCCTCTTTCAGCTCTGCCCCAGTTTCTTTCCAATCCATCTTCCTTCCATTGTCTTGCTCTTTTTCGAACTGTCCGCTGCCCAAACCTCTCCAGGGCTTTGCTCTCCTCTGTTTCCCAGGATCTGAGTCCTCTTTGAGTGACACCATTTTACAGTAAAAAGTCAGACTAGGGTCTAGGCATTCTTTCTCATTTCAAACTGGAAATAGTAACACCTAACAGAAAACTAGGGTGAGGATTAGTGTGCCTAACCTTCAGCCACACACCCATCAATCCACCCATCCATCCATCCATCCATCCATCCGTCCATCCATCCATCATTTACCCACCCATCTATTTATCCAAAACTCATATATTCACTTAGTAAGTATTACAATATTGCTGGAATACTTAAAATGAGTTAGTCCCAATGATTGGCATTTAGGATATATCTTGAATTCTAGTCAAGGTTCTAAAGGAATTTGGAGACTATTAGGATGAAAAATTGAAGTTATACATACAAACCAACATGGAGACTTTAGTGATTGGGAAAGGCATACTCCCACCAGTAGACAGCTCCCCTGCATGCTTGAAGGGCTCCTAGGAGTGTGTGATAAGCCCCCAGGCTCTGCTCATGGGGGCTGCCTTGGGTCTGGGGCCACAGTTTATACTCAGGAATGATGAGAGCTGCTGTGGGAACCCAGTATTCACAGTGGCTCTTCAGATTCCTAACTCTCTCTGTCAGTTTCTCTCTCCTTGCTTCTCTTTCAGTTTCTTTCCGTGTATTTTTACTTTTTTCCCTTTACATCTATTTACTTCTCCCTTGATATCCTGTTTATCTTATAATTCTTTGGAGGACATATGCCTATGGATTAGCTGGTGGTACTTGGAAGTTTTTTGTTTGTTTCTTTTGTTTTTAGTGCTGGGGATCAAATCTAAGACCTTCCATGTGCTAAGCAAATGCTCTACCACTGGCCTACATCCCCAGCCCCCAGTTGGATCTTTCTATTACAGGTTCTCCCTAAGGAAAAATTGCCTTGTGGCCTCTGAACATACAGAGGAGCCAGGGCCCATGGGAGGCAGGTGTGGACAGTCCCCATACTATACCATGCTGGGAGGTAGCAGGTGCCTGAGCTGCTTCCTGGCCCATCTTAAGGTCTGTTTGCTTGGCCAAGTGGAAGCAGCCCAGCCAGCCAACAGTTAAATGAAACTCCTCTCTCCAATTTCATTTCCATCTCTTTGTTCTGTGCAACCAAAGAGCTAATGGCTGGCAAATTTATTATGATCCATTGTTTGGCTTGTAGAATCAACCAATTCTTTCCCTTTCTATGTTCTGACTCCCCCCTTTGTCTGCAATTTTATTTTACAGTTCTTTTTGTACACATCCAACACATGCTGAGGTTATTGAAAAAGCACAAATTACGCAGAATTCAATTTGCATATCTATGGAGGGTCCTATCCCAGAGTCCTTGCCAGGCAAAGTGCCCACTGACTCCTGCATCTTTCCCCGTGCTTGCTTTGGCACGAGCTCCACTGGGATGTCCTTGCCGCACCTGGCAGACCTGTGCATGGCCTCCATAGTGGCTTCAGTATTGCCTTGCAGAGGACAACGTTCTGGGCTGAGGGAGGTTCCAGCAACATCTGTCAGGGTACCTGAGAAGGCAGCAAGCATAAGAGGCCAGAGAGCAGCTCCATGGGGCCCACTGGGTGACTGAGGAGATTCAGGGCCCCAGCCAGTGATCCTGTGTGCTCTCCAGCTGCTTTTCATGAAAACTAAGCTTTTGATTTTGAGGTAGTTGAAGGCTCATGGTGTACCTGTAAGAAATGATGCAGAGAGAACCTGTGGACACTTCTCATGTGTTGGTCTCGGGCCTCCTTACCTATCTAGCCACACCCCATTTTTGCCAGCCATGAAACAAGAGCAGTTGCAGTTCACACCTCAGGGAAGACGGCTGTGAGGACCCTGCAATGGCAACTGTGAGGCCACCCAGCACTGTACTGTGCCTCACGTGCCCTCAACAGCCACTGCCCTCCTCGCCACTGGTTAAAAGATGATGGCCACAAACCCTGATTGAAGGGGAGTATTAGCTGGGAGAGTGTCTGGTACTCCATGTATAGTTTTGGTCTAAATACTATCATGGAAAATAAGACATTTGAAGCTTTGATATAAAAACGATGCATTTAGAAAATTATAACTTAACATCCAGTTAAAATTATTGCCAACATTCTGCAGTATTCCTCCCATAGTCATAGACTTAAATAACCAAAATGTGATTGTGCTTCTCATATGCCTTTGTAACCATAATAAAAACAGGACAGTCTATTTTAGGAATGCATAGTATGGTGCAGTAAGGAATACTACATTTTAAAAAACTTTTATGATATCCAATCTCTCCCTCTAGTCCTTTTCTTCTTCTCATTCTCTTCTAACTCCTCCTCCAACTCATTCCCTCTTTCTCTTCTTCTCACTCCTCTTTCTACTTATAAAGAGATGTCTATTAAACACCCTTGAAAACAAATCTTTGTACTCTTCCATCAGGATCCATTTATGGTAGTGAGTACCTGTGGATTTTGAGACATAGTAAACCACATTCTTGCCAATTACTTAAATCAGATCTCTTAATTGAGGTGTATATAAGAATATCTTGAGAACTTTTTAAGCCTATACAGTGATACCTTGATGTCGAACCACTCCAAGCCTGAACTTTCCACTACTCAAACAGCAAAGTTTGAAAAACATCTGCTCATATTAATAACTTTGTCTGATAGTTGAGCCGAAAACCCCGTCTTATCACAGACACAAAATGTGACACTTTAGTCTAATTGCTGCTCTTGCCCAGACAATATACAGAGTTGTGTTAGTGTGCTTAAATATTTGTCATTGTGCTTTATTTGTGTAAAATATCATAACCATGGCTCCAAAGAAAGTTAGTGACACCAGCAGTAAAGCTGAGAACAAAACCATGAGAGTCATGACAGAGTAAAAGAAAGAAATCCCTGTGAAATTGGTCAAAGTCCTAGAAAATGAATTTAGTGTAAGTTTTAAGCTTCAGAACCAATTATTTGTTTTTATTATTTCTTATGGGAAAATATGTTCAGTTCTTGAACTTTTCATTGTTCAAACACGAGTTTGGAACAAGTTGCGTTCCAGAACAAGGTATCACTGTAGTTCCTTAGTCTTGAGCTCTGGAGAGTTTTATTCCAAAGATCTGACACAAATCTTCATTTCTAAGATGTTAAGTTCTTTGGGGGAAACACTATGTATCTGCTTGTGTGTCACTGGTTGACAGTGAGACAGAGGTAAGATGTCAACAAAATTTCCAAGTGTTTTGAAGCTGAAAAGAAGATTCAATTTGTTAGGAGATATCAGGTTGGCCAAAGATGATGTCGTATGCTGGGGTCCAGGGAGACTCCAGCTGAGGAGACTTCAGATGAGCCAACACCTCCTGTAAGCCTGACACTGCATTGCCACAGGACATACGGCATCTTGCCTCAGGCAGGACTGTGATCCAGCTTACAGATGCAGGAACGGAAACTCTCTTGCCCAAGCCAGTATTTGAAGAGTCAGGTTTGGAACACAAGTCTTTCCAAAGTCCACACTTCTTTTGTTCCCACAACACATTTCCACTGGTTAATTTCAGATGGATCAGTGCAGTGTTATGAACTTGGACCATCAAAGCAAGTTCACAAAGAACACTAGTAGGAGATGACATTAAAGCACCTGTGATGAAAACTGAATGTAGCATTTTCAGAGTGTATGCCAAACATCACTGACACTAGGATTACTGGGGAAGGAGGGGAATGTTAAAAACACAGATTGTCCAGCACCACCACAGATCAACTGAATTAGGACTTTAAATGGTGCCCTAAACTTTCAGGTGTTTGTGATATACACTGAGTTTTCAGAGTTAGTGGTTAAGCGCTTTAAATAACCAGGTAATAGATCTGAGAAAATGCAGAAATACTGACATGAAATTAATCTTCTCTGATCCAGGGACAAACAGCACCTGCCCTATAGAATTCTGGCACAACTCACTTTAAGGATGTTTAACATTCACAGTGCACAGAGAAGAATAGCCAGCTTGGCAGGATCCTGAATGTGGCTGAAGGAACCCTGTCTGCTCAGCATAGGATGGAGAAGGTGTGAGAGAGAGAGGCAGAAAGACAGGTTTCCTTTTTATTGGGCCCCCGCAGACCCTAGGCCCAGTTGCAGGGTACAGAACAGGGAGTGAGTGTTTAAAAAGGAGGGAGGCAAAGGAGCTCATCTCTGAGACCTCACAGATCCTTTCTGTCACTCAGGCACAGGACTCAGGCAGCTCCCTTCACTGTCACAGGAAGCTGAGCACTCAGCAGCTATGCTGCCCACTCCAGCTTTTGTTAGTTATTCAGTGCTCTTCCTCTCTGCGACTGCTGAGAGATTAAGTGAATGAAAGGTGATGGCGATGGTATTGCTTCAAAGCACCATGTGTGTTTGGGTGTAGTACATCTCAAAATTAGATTCTAAAATATATATAAGCAGCTGTATTATTATTGGGTAACAAGATATTGTGCATTAACCCAAACTCCAAAGAACAGATTATGTTAAAGCAGGAAGGATAGGAACCAACAGACTGCAACAATGAGTGTTTGACTGTGAACAAAACATTCCCCACTCCTAGGGCCACTGTATGTACATACTGAGGTCTTGAACCTGAAAATAAGGCTTAAATGTGGTGATTGTCATACATATTCCTGTCACAGCCTTTGAGGAGTGGCTACTTCACAGCCGAGGACACTGAGGGCCAGGATTAATCTTGGGTCATGGGCAGGTTACATGGAGCACACTTGACATAGGCAGTGGTGGCAGTGGAGAAGGTGGTTTTGCTCTTCTGTGACATTTGGGTGAGGAAGCATGCTGTGTGCAGGTCAGATGCAGAGTAAAGGCGGGTGGAGGAGCTGCCTGATAAACCCCCATCTTAGCATGACCATCTAGACCGATCTTACCTCACATAGCTTCACAGAGTTCTGCTCTGAGAACAGTGTCCTCTAGACATGGGATTTCCAGCCACTCACATGTGGTCCTGCCATCGCAGCACTCTCAGGATTTCAGAAGAGTCTGCACTTACACCTCCAGCTATAGTCTCTGCCTCCTTCTCCTCCCTCCCTTTCTTTCCTCTCTTCGGGGCCAGTAGCAACCCTGGCATGGCAGCGTTTGCCTGAGTTCTCCTCTGCTTTATCATTTTTGTTTGTCCTTAATCTTCTTAGTAAGAATTTCTTGTATTTTAGTATGTGCTAGAATTTGTGCCATGCACTTTAAATGACCATCTAAGTCAGTCCTTGTGAAATGACACAAAATAAGTTTTATTGTCCCTTTAAAAAGATAGCTCTGGAGTATCAAATAGTTTCTTCAAAGTGGCCTGCAATGGCCAGGCAGTGTCTGCTCCGCCTCTCAGGCTGGGGCCCTCAGACTCCAAGGACATTGCAGGAAGTATCATGTGACAACTGCGTCCAGTCTGCTGGTGTGTTTGCTGTTGACACTGGTCGTTGCTGTAGTAGAAGCTAGGAAGGAAACATTGGCACCTTCTGGGAGGCAGATTCAGGAAAGCCAGTGTACCGTAAACAGGAGTGCCTCAAGCAGGAGTGCCACATGGTGATAGGATTTGGAACTGTTCGTTCTGGAGGCACAAATGGGAATGGCTACTCAGGCTGTCATCACTGAGAGCTTACAGAGTTAGAAAAATTAAATGAGAGTCTTTTTTTTTTTTTTTTTTT
>PVLD010031303.1:0-15866 GCA_004027595.1 Dinomys branickii | reverse complement strand
TTTTTTCTGTTGTTGAGAGGATCAACGGCCTGACTAAATTTGCATGTCTGTATATGGGTCCATACATCTACAATTCGAAGATATCAATGGATAAAGCAACAACTACTGTTGAGACCATATCACCTTGTCTATAGATTAGTTGTGATTGTACTATTTTCTATGATAATGGGTGTCTGTTTGTGAATATGTTTTTGTACTTTTATGTTTCTAAAATAAAAAAAAAAAATATGCCCATGATTAGCGAAGTCCCGCTTCACTGCAGAGGGAAGTATGTGGAAGAAGATGCTGTATTTCTTAGTTATGTGGAAGAAAGCAGAGTATAGTATAGTTGGATAACCAGCCACCTGCTAGTCCTACACAGGATTCAGTAGGGCGGAGTCAATGGACTTAGTAGGATGTATGGTGGGAAACAATGAGAAATAAAAAAAGTGAGGGAAATTTAGCCCTACCTTCCTGTGATGGGTCAGAGATTTTGTTCCTTTCCTAAGATTATAGTGACTGTCTGTCCTCTACAGACTACCCAAGCAAACAGGAAGCTGATTCGATGTGTGATCTTCTCCCGGATCATTTTCGGAGAAGAACACTGGAAATGGGCACAGGCTTTGACCAACTTGGCTTATGGCTGCCTGACACTGAGAGGTACTTGGTTTCCCCAGATGGGGTCTGGTTGGGCCAGACTGTGAGATTGATATGACCTCTGTGGGTAGACATGCCTGAGAGGGCAGTCATCTCCCAGCTTACACCTCATCAAGAGAAAATAGAATCTATAGATAAGACAGACAGTATTTCTTTTTTTTTTGTACAGGGAATTGAACTCGGGACCTTGAGCTTGCCAGGCAGGTGCTTGTGATGCTGAGCTATATCTCCAACCAAGACAGTGTATCTTAGCAATAATAGTGGTGGTGATAATTATTATTTGGTATTGTATATGGCAAGGAAATTTTATTTAGTTCTCATAATGTATTCCTTGATGGAGTTACTATCATTATCCTTCATTTACATGTGAGACACTAAAACACAAAAGACTATCTAGAGTTCCAGCCACAAGTCAGTAGGGCTAGGGAAGGCAGGTGTGTACATGGAGCACCACGCAGACAGACCCAGTGACAGGACTTGCATTTCAGAGATTAAATTCAAATTCCTGAAAGAAAAGAGCAGGGCCTTCAGCTTAGAGAAGTGATGTTTCCAGAAGGTGTCTTGTGTAGGAGTACAAGATAGAATCCATTTTCTGAAACCAGAACCGAATGGAAAGCTCTGTGAGAGCAAGGTCTTTGCAGTAGAAGCTCAATAAATATTTCTGGACTGATTGAAGCACAAAAAAATTTTACAATACGTGTCATGGTCAGCTCAAGGTCCTCTGCTCTTTTTTTATTGTAAAGAGAATTTTAAATAATGATAGAAGCAATATAGAATTTCAAAACAAGATGATAGGAAATTAACATTGGTTGTTATACTGCATATTGTTATCTTCAAAGTAGTTACTCAAATTACCAAATATAGGCATGCAAAATGGATCAAACAATATAGCACTAATTGTTCCTTTCAATAGACTGATAAAAATTAGTAGTACAATCATCCTATCTTGTGTGTGTATATACATATCTATAAATATATATGTAAATATATATATATATTTCCCTTTCCTTCTTTTCTCCTTTCCCCTATCCCAGTTGTTCTTTCCTTTTGAGCAGTTTCTTTTCCTTTTACAATATCTGTTGTACCTTTTTTTATTTACTCTTTCAGTTTCTTACAGTAGGGAGACAATAGGATGTTCACACATGCTAGACTGATTTATTTCACTTATGAGTATGACCTCTAGTTGCATCAATTTACCTATAAAAGCCTCGAGTTTATCTTTCTTTACAGCTGAGTAATACTCCATCTATAAAAATACCACATTTTTTTATCCTTCCTTGGTTGATGGGCATTTGGGTTGTTTCCAAGATTTAGCTATGACAAATTGTGCTACTATAAATATGACTGCACATATATCACTGTGGTATGATATTTTCAGTTCTTCTGGGAAAATACCCAGAAAGGGAATAGATGGGTTGAATGGGGACCTGTAATCCTAGTTTTGTGAGGAATCTCCACACTGATTTACACAGTGGTTGCACCAGTCTACACTCCCACCAACAGTGGAGCAGGGTTCATTTTTCCCCACGGCCCTGCCAGCATTTATTATTGGTTGATTTTTTGATGACAGCCATTCTTTCTGGGGTGAGATAGAATCTCAGCATTGTTTTAATTTCCATTTCTCAAATGATCAGTGATGTTGAACATTTTACCAGATATTTCTTTGCCATTCATATTTCTTCACCTGACAAGTGTGTATTCATCCCAGATGCCCATTTTGGATTGAGTCTTTGAATTTGGGGGGGGTCTGATTTTTTCCAATTTTGTATATGTTCTAGATATAAGTCCTTTGTCTGAGGGACAGTTGTCTAAAATTTTTTCTGAATTTGTGGATTTTCTTTTCACTCTTTTGGTGATATCCTTTGATGTACAAAAACTTTCCAATAAGATGAGATACCAGTTGTTGATTTTTTGAAGTATTTCTCAAGCAGTTTGGTTTTTGTTCATGAACTCTCTGCCTACCCTCAGCATCATTTATTAAAGAGGCTATCTTTCCTCCAGTAAACATGTTTGGCCCCTTTGTCAAAGGTAAGGTGGCCGAGTGTGTTTATACTCATGTCCACATCTTCTAATTTGTTTAATTGATCCTCAAGTCTGTTTTTGCTAGTACAATGCTGATCTTATCATAATAGCTTTGTAATATAATTTTAAGTCAGGGATTATGATGCCTTCTGCATTGCATTTGCTGCCCAGGATTGCCTTTGCTATTCTAGATCTCTGCTGGTTCCAGATGAATTTTAGGAATTTTTCTCTAGATCTGTGAGGTATGTTAATGGTATTTTGATTGCGATTGCATTAAATCTGTATAACAGTTTTGGAAATATGGCCATTTTCACAGTGTTGGTTCTTCCTTTCTATAAGCAAGGAATATCTTTCCATTTTCTGAAATCTTCCTTGATGTCTTTCTTCAGAGTACTGTAATTTTCAATGTATAGATATTTTACTTCTTTTGTTAGATTGATTCCTAAATATTTCTTTTTTTTGGATGCTGTTATGAAGGATGTAAGTTCCCTAATTTGTCTCTCATTGAGTTTATTGTTATTAGTTGACTAATAGTATTGACTTGAGTGTTGACTTTGTGTCCAGCTACACAACTGAATTTGGTTATTAAATCTAGAAATCTTTTGGTGGGGTTTTGGGGGTCTTCTATGTAGAGTATCATGTCATCTACAAATAATGATAATTTCACTTCTTCCTTTCCTACCCTTATTCCTTTTATTTGTCTCCAGTTTAATTGCTTGTCTAATGTTTCCAGAACTATATTGAGTAGGAGTAGTGAGAGTGGACACCCTTTTCTTACTCCTGATTTTAGAGTGAATGCTTTCAGTTTTTGTCCATTTACTATTATGTTGGCTGTTGGTTTGTCATAGATGGCTTTTATCAGATTGATGTAAAGACTATCTATTCCGATTTTCTATAAGGTTTTTTTTTTATCATGAATGAGTGTTGGATGTCATCAAAAATTTTATCCATCTGTTAAGATGATCATGTGATTTTTGTCTCTGGCTCTATTGATATGGTATATTACATTTATTGATTTGCATATATTGAACCGTCCTTGCATTCCTAGGATGAATCCCACTTGGTCATGGTGTATAATCTTCTGGATGATTTGCTACATTGTGTTTGCTAGTATTTTATTGAGGATTTTTGCATCTGTGTTCTTTAGGGAGATTAGTCTAAGGTCCTCTGATTGGCCTATGGTCCAACCATATCTCCCCACATGGATCGTATTCCCCTCTACAGTGATACCCCTTGTACTATACTCAGATACTCATTTGCTTTTTGTTAAAATGCCTCTGTCTCTAAAATAGAAGCCCTGTGTGAGTATGAACTAGGTTCTTGTTTATTCTAGAAGATTCCCTTGCACAAATATGAATCAGCATATTATTATTTGATAGAAATGAGCTGCTACCATATGACTTTTTCAAGTATCTTGAGTGTCAGTCTGAGGTAATTTAAGGCCTAATAAATTTGATGAATATAAGAAAAGGGAAACAATACACCTAGGCTGTAATGAGCCTAGATATCAGAAATCAAAACTTTTGATAAAAGTTAAAATGAATTCATGTCTCAGTTATTAATCTCAGCACATGTATTCCTTTTTAGGTCTCCTTAAACCCTTTTACAGTCATTTCTTTTTAACTTTAGGCTCACCGGCTGCTGATGTGGAAAGGTCATAAATGGTCGACATTGGGGACAGTGGTTCTGAGTCACAGTAAGGGCACAGTGAAGTCATTTTTAGGATATATGTTGTGCTCTGGTGTAGCTAAGGAGAAAAGAAATTCCTCACTTAATGGCAGAGAAGGCAGACTACTTTTACAGTTGGATTCCAGGCCAAGTCAAAATAAATAAGCAGGTCATATCACAAAAGATGGTGATAAAATCGTTCTCTTCCTGCACTTGGCATATGAAGTTGAAGGAGGAAAGATTTTCCCATAAAGGAAGGTTTCTTGTTTGCTTTTCCTAGACAGGAGAAATAGCTTTTGAAGTACTCTTGTGATACATCTGTGCCCAGGTGACATGCTGCCTAGAGTTTTCCTAGAATGTATTATGATCATGAACTTTCCTTGATAATAGTCCAATACCTCTTATTTCAGTTGTGATCACTGCTTGCTTTCTGCATTTATACTTTCTTAGTGCCTATTGCGTGGAATTAAAGAACCAAATCTTTGAAAAATTGCAAACCTCTAAGACGGATGAGATACTTACTGAGCTTCACTTAGTTGTTATTCACCCTGTAACTGCTTTAAAATGGGCAGAATGTATGAGCTAGCTTTCTGTGTGTGCAGTACATGTGTGTGTCTATGCATTGCTGTACATGGGCATGTTTTATAGCTAGCAGATCTGCTTTCCTCATTTCCCTCTTTGGCAGGTGGAGGGTCAAACTCAAAGGCTGATCTTTCTCATTAAACAGTCTTTCAGTGAGTATTTAGGGAGAAACTTGTGTATGTGAAATATCATGAGGAGCACTTTGGGAAATATAATGTACAGAAACCTGCAAAGAACTTACAAACTAGTGTGAAAAGTGAGCTACCTAGGAAACCAAATACAATAGAAAGCATCATAAGATAATAGCACATTTAGCTTTGACCTCATCAAGGGGTGAATTCACTGGTGAAAGTACCTACTACGCCTATGATCCAGTCACCTTACAAAAGTCCCATCTCTCAATACATGACTTTTGGAGGACCTCCTAGATCTAAACCTTATCATCAAGTGAAGATAATTTTATAAGAGTAAGAGATGCATTAAGATTGTTTTTGAAAGGAAGAACCCAGTTAGGAGAACTTGAAAGTTTAAAAATGGGTAATTGATGTGATGGGGTTCCTAAGAGAATGTAGGACATTTGTAAAGCAAAGTATGCCAGTGGCTACTGGTTGGAGAGAGAGGTAGAGATGCTAGAAGTGGAACTGTGTTGCTAACTGCCTGGGAGATAATCCTATGAAGCCCGATGATACAGTAACTGGGAAAAGGGCAGGCAAAGACCACCAGGGCAGCTTGGCACCTAGTGGTATGCTGTTTCAAATTGTTTAGAAAGGAGAATAGAGTAATATGGACATGTGGTTTCCTGCTACTTTGCTTATTAGTGAAGCAATAAATTAGCCTGTTATTCCTGTTTTTATCCTGGGTTTGGTGATGCACACTTATATTCCCGGCAGTCAGGAGGCTGAGGCAGGAGGATCACCATGACTCTGATGCTAGCCTAGGCTACATAGTGAGTTAGTAAGCTCAAGGCCAGCCTCAATTACATACCAAGACCCTGTCTCAGAACAAACTAATAAAATGTACATGCATTTCAAAATGTTACCAATACAAAATTCATGGTACTTTTTGTCATGAATTTTAAGTAGTGTGTGCACAAAAATAATTATTATCACAAAGTAGAGGAAATATATGAAAATTTTTTAAACATAAAAAGCTCTTTCATACTTGGAAAGATTAGAAAACATTTGTCTAGCACAGGAGTGTCCAAACTCTTCAGAGCTTCCATAACTAAAGATACAACACTTTTCATACAGGTGTATTTATTACAAAGTGTGTACAATAGTATCAATATGCTATCAAATATTATAGTTACAAAGTAGAAAAAAGAATAGGAATAAAAACAACAGCACACATGTTTTGATTTTTTTCCTTACACCTTTGGCATCTTACATACCTACTAGGGACAGTGTGCACCCTACTTTAGAGACTAGGCTGCATTCTGGAAAGGGGAAAGGAGAGATTTTCCCGTTAGGGCTTACTTTAAAGTATAATAAACAGTTTTAAATCAAGAGCCTTGTTAAGTTTGCTTAGGCCCCATTGGTTAGAAGGGCTTCGTGTGGGGCCTGGGAGTCAAGAAACTACTTAATTAATTAGCCACTGAGCTTAGAGGGAAAGTATTCCGCCAGGAGAATTCACACCAGCCCCAGGCACTTCGGCAGGGAGGAGGCAGACCTGAAAAGCCTTAGGGACCTCCTCAGAGGTATTTTCTCAAATACAGTTGTTTTCCTTTCCCTTAAGGAGCCCAGAAGGAGTGCTGTGTTTGCTGATGTGAGGCATTTTTTCTTCTCTTTTTTGGTTGTTGTGGTGCTAGGTTTTGAACCTAAGGCTTTGCACATGCTAAATAAGTGTTCTATAACGAAGCTATATTCCCTGTTTCCAAAATTATTTTCTTTTGAGCTGGGCATGGTGGTACATATTTTTAGCCTAGCCTGGGCAATTGAATGACTTTGCAACACTATCTCAAAATAAAAAGGATTTGTAGCTCAGTTGAAAAGACCTGGGTTTAATCCCCAGCACTGAAAAAAACTATACTGTTTTGAGATGGCCTAGCTACTATAAGTTGCCCAGGTTGGCCTGGAACTTGTAATTGTCCTGCCGCAGCCTCTCCAGTTGGCTGGGATTCTGAGGTGGGCCTGTAATGGTGCATGGGGCCTTGCAGTGCTTCTCCAGGCTCACTTTTCTTCTCCTAAGCCCCCAGAGAGTCATCTGATTTTGGCTGTTGCACTCCTCCCTGCTGGTTGTGGAAAACAGCATATTTGATCAAAAGACTCCACTCCCTACTTTGCTGTCTTGGTTTGTAAAGTAGTAATCCCGGCTTCCGATGTCCTAGCAGAGTTGATACTTTATTTTTTACAACTTGTAAAAACTCCCAAATGCCTGACAGATCAAATCCAACCTGCTCACTTTGTCATCTGCTATGGCCTGAATGTCTCCCCGCCGCCGCCAAGGACACAGCAGGAAAGCCCAGTTAGATGACTGTGACTTGATCTTGGATGTCCCAGGCTCCAAAACTTTGAGAATAAGTATTTGTTCCTTATAGTTATCCTGTCTTTTGGGTACTGTGTTATCGTACCACAAACAGAGAGGATCCAAGACTTGGTTTTACATGTCCACGCATACTTCGTGCATCATTAAGTTCAAATTTCTCCTTCAGGTGAGTTTTCTCACTTCCCTTCATAACACTCCTACAGCCATGCAGCCTCATGCACACGTGCACATGTGTGTGTGCACACACATATTGACACACTTGCTTAATCTGTTTTTCGTGGCTATAGGCTGTTTACTCCAAATGGAAACCCTGCCATTTCATTTCAAAATCCCATGCACACTTCAAAAACAAGATGAGTCCCACTTCATCTGTAAGTGTTTTACTAACTCAGTGTTTCTCCAGGTGTGGCCCTCAGATATCCTTCATTAATATCGCCTAAGAGAACTGTGAATTCTTGGTGACCACCTGAGAACTTGTTGCTCACTGTAAATGTGAATTTTTGGTTTTTACCTCAGTGCTTGTAAACTGTCACTGCTGGAAGTGAGGCCAGGAATCTACATGGGGCAGTTTGGGGGGCACTGTTAGTTGCTGGGCTATAGCCTGGAACAAAGCCCCCTTTATATCCAGAGTCCATCTCTCCTTGATTAAGACTATGGAAAAGATTTTTCTCCAGAGACTAATTGGCTTCAGGCTTAAGCCTGTGTTCCTTTTCATTGTTTTAAATGAAATTACAACATTAATGAGGTCCTCCACTTTCAGACATCAAAAGCAAGTCATTTCAAATTATCCCAGTTGCCATGGATTTGCACCCATGCTGTGAAACCAGTCTCAAAAGGCTAAAGACAAGACAAGCTGTGTGGAATGGAATTAGGACTGTGGAGTGAGGAGTAGAGGTGCAGTGGGCCTACTTGGCAGGTGTGGCTGTGTTTGCTGGTCCCTGGGCACCTGCAGGAAGAGAGCTGAAGGTGAAAGCCATGGTTTTTAGTGTAATTGAACAGAACTAGGGTAGTGTGTCCTCTGCTGACCTTTCTATTTTCTTCGGGCCTCTTGCCCTTTTCAGTCAGGAAAGGGGAAAAGACATGAGCTAGGCTAAAAAATAAGGAAGTCATACTATACACGGTACGTTCCCAAGTTTACCTCTGTTAAATAAATGAGCGTAAGTGCCCAGGAACACCAACCTTTAGTTGCAAAACAAGGAGAAACCCCTACCAATTCTGTCTTCTGTTCCCTTTGTCTTTTTAGTGAGGAGTCTTACTGCAGTAAGAAATTGTATTCTTGTGTATGTGTGTGTGCTCGTGCGCACGTGTGTGTGTGTATGTGTGTGTGTGTGTGTGAGAGAGAGAGAGACCAATTAGTACCACCTGCTTCATTTTTTGATTAAAAAAAGCCCTAGATGGAAATAATTGCCTTCATAAACCCTTATACTTGTAGAATGCCTTTTGCAGAGAGCTTATAGCACAGCACTCTGTGGCATAACCTAGTTTGTTCCCAGATTATCTCCATGTGCATAGTAACGAACAGCTTCTATAACTATTGTTCTCCTTTGCTGTTTGGAGAAGAAAGACACTTTATGGGTTGACAGGGTCAGATGGCATTAGCAACAGAAGTGGAAAAGGGGACATGCAGGTTTCACTCCTTTCTCTATTGGTGATTTCCAAACAGAGATCCACAGACTGTTTCCAGGAGGGCTTGCTCAAGGACCACTTGTGGGATTAAAGTTAGAAGTCCCTAGACCCCATTCTTCTACTCTGTTCCTCCAACTTGCTAAGCCTAGTGTGGAGCCCAAGACTCTATCTATATTCTTTACAAGCATTCCACATAACTCTGATTCACAGCCAAACTTAGAAACCAATAATATAGATAATCAGAAATGTCTTTGACTGGAACATGCTTTTTTAATATCTTTCTTCTTGCCCCTCACTCTAACTTCTGCAGGCCTCCCAGCTCAAGCCAAGAAACATGCTGAATCCACCAAGAATACACTCTTGATGTGGAGGGAAAAACAACCTCAAACAAGGAAAAAAAGGAAATCCTAGAAGCTCAGGTCACGCTCTGCTACACTCTGGGGGTGGCCTGGCTCCTACAGAACTGATATCCTTTCCTTCCCAGGTGGGTCTGGTGATCAGGGTCATAGGCCACACTTGCTAGATGGTCATCTCACATGGGAGAACAGGAGATGAAACCATGCTGTTGTGGCTGTATTCCAACATTGCAGGCCCTCCACATACCTATATCCAGCTAGAAAGGTATGCATTTTCCTCCTGTGTCTGTTCATGTAAGCCCCAAGTTGAGCCCTGGGAGGGAGTTAATTAGTAACACATTCCCTAGCCATTTGAAAAATTTCCAAGTCTGGCCCACTCATCATTGAGCACCCAATAAAGTTAATATTAATGATGCAGGTAGTGGTAGAGGTAGCATAGGACTGTAGATCAAGTGGTAATTTAGAAAAAAGTGTGATAGACTAGGCTGTACCTTATGATTCCCTAGGGAGCTTTAAGAATTACTGCTGTATAGGTCCTACCCCAGAGATTTTGATTTTATAGCCCCATAGGTGATTGTAATGTGCAGCCCATAACCACTGATTTAATAAATTCTTGATCATTTTAGTTTAGTTTTTTTTTTTTTTTTAATGCTATTGAGAACACTGCTCATGAAGCAGGAAGCCAACCAAAATAGTCAAAAAGAAGCAGTTCTATATAACCTTAAAGGGGGACCATGGAATATGCCTCTGTTGGTCAGCTTTCTATCATTATGGCAAATACCTGAGATAATCAGTTTTATAAAGAGAGAACTTGTATTTTGGCTGACAGTTTTAGAGGTTTCAGGCCATAATATGTTGGCCCCTATGCTTTGGGGCATGTGGCAAAGCAGTGTAACCTGATGCAGCACATAGCAAAGCACAACCCCTCACTTCTTTGCCAGGGCCAAGAAAGAGAAGAGGAAGGGGAGGAGATGACACCCTCTCCCTTAAGGACACACCCCCAGTGACCCCATAAAGTTTCCAGCACCTCTGAGTAACACTATGCTTGAGACCGCGCCCTTACCACATGGACATTTGGAAAACCCTAGCACTCACACTTATGGTAGTACCTCTGCTCAATAAATCTGTGACCTTGACAGCCTTTTGATGTTGTCACCACTTGGAAGATACTAGTGACATTTCATGTTCACAAGTAATCAGGAGCACTCTGTGCCCGTGTGTGTCCAGTCCCTTCTCTCCACACATTCCCCCTCTACTTTTTTGGTTCTGCCGCTCAACTTCCAAAATGTCATGTGGCCTTCCCTTCCCTCTTAGCAGGGGCGGGTCTATGAAAAATGTGGGAAACAGAAAGATATTTGGAAATTAAGGGGCTTTCTTTCCTGCTATTTGCGTCTGGCCAAAAACCTACTCCTCTTGGATTTTTAAAAGTGACCCAGAAAGTCCCTTTCAGCATAATTAGTTCCTTTCTTTCCTTTCTTTTACCTTTCTTACAAACAACTTGGGAAAAATGGGTAACTGCTGTCATACGTAGATGCCACTGATGGAATTGTAGTTTACAGTTTCCGTTCACCCCTGCAAACCCTCAGCATCCCTTCCAGACATGGGCTCAGACAAGCACTAAAGGAAACCTAAGGCCTTGTTCTTTATCCAGAGAATTGCTCTTTCTTAACACACACACATTGAAAGTAAAGAACATAGTTAAGTACCCACTTTCAAATACTGCTTTACTTTTCCAAATGGCCATTTTATTTGCATATCACCTGTCGCTATACAGTGGCAGTTAATTCGTGTGCCTGGCATTTCCTTTGACTCTTTCACTGGCAGAGAGGCCTATTTCAACCTGCAGAAGGCAGATCGAAACATGAAAGAGCTGAAAGAATTGAATAATGGAGATGTTTGTGAATTACAGGTCTCAGAGAAAGACGTAACAATTGCATTGGGCAGGTAAGATCTGGGCATAGCAAAACCAAAGCTTTAAGAATGAGGCCCGGGATGACATAAGGGGAGAAAACTATCCAGAGTAAAAAAGCAACAAACTCAAAAAGATAATAAAAGGACTCACATTTGTCAAATGGACGCTCTGCTCCAAACTTCCTGTGCACTGCTGAACTCAATCTTCTCCACTGACGTAGTTGGCGTGGTTATGCTTGCATTAAAGAGAAGGCAAGGAGGCCGAATCTGAGGTTGAACAAACTGTCCAAGGTGACCTCTCTTATGATCTATGATCTGAACTCACTGATCCTTAGCCATTCCTTGCAGTGCCTCTCTCACTTCTGGGACTGATAATGTTGTTTTCTGAATTGCATACTACTTTTTCCCATCTTAAGAGTATGACATCTTAGCAGTGTGACATCGTAAGAGATATAGAAGGAGCACTTAAGGGAGATGATCAGTTGGAAGTCAGAAAAGCTGAGCCTAGCACACGTGTTTTTAAGGAAAGTTCTGTTCTGTGTGGAAACAAAGTTCATGGAATTTGAACAAGACTTAACTGTTTTGCAGTTGAGTTAGGGATCCTCTGAGAATCGGAATATTTAGAAATGAGAGGGGGCCTATCAGGTTATCAATGAAAAAATAATGAAAAGTGTAGTGTTCCCTAAATTTTTCAAACAACTTCATCTCCTTGAAATCAATCTGTTTCCAAAACTTTAAGCACTTGGCATATTAGAGCCAATGACTGAATGGTGCGTAAATGAAATACATGCATCACATCTTTCTCCTCTAAACAATAGTGAATCCTAAAGTCAAATGGGAAATGATGGGGGGTGTTGGAATGCCAGAGCTAAATCAAACTATTGACTTAAGTCCGTAGGGTCATAAGTTAGAGTCTGGTGAATGTCTAAGCTGTCACTCAGGGCAGTGGTTAGTTTTGCTGCCTTATGTGAAAGAAAGCCTTGTTCCTTTGTGAGAAGGAATTCTAGTGCTTATTTCGTTCAGTCACTTCATGATATTTATTGAGTACTTATTTTGTGCCTGCACTGCTCTAAGTGGCAGATGCTAATTAACTTTAACTACTTACTAGACACCATTCTAAGTCCTTCCATAACTTACTCGCTCCTTCCCTTTGCCTGTGAGGACACTTTTTGTTATTCTCCATTGTACAGATAACAAAGTTAAGGTACAGAAAGATTAATTCACGGTGACAGAACTATTGGAAGAGTTAGGGTTTTAACTAAATTTATCACTTACCTTCTATACTGTACTGAGTGATGCTTGATATTTACCAAATATCTAGTAAGCATAGGTACTTTTTTTCATTTTGAGGGTGGGGAAACTAAGGCAAGAATATTCAGGCCAGACAACTTGCTAATTCCTCGCTACAAGCTCTTCATGAGAGCCATTATCATTCTGCAGTTCTGCTCTTATGGTCAAAGGGAATAGTGTTCTGATTGAACAAAAATATTTTAACAAAGAATTATAACATGGTAATGCCCTTTTCATTATTAATCCTAATCTTCAAGGAAAGGATAAACCTCCCAGTTAAAAAAAATGTGACTATTACTAGAATGACTTAGTGAAGTAATTTTTAAAACTTCAACTTGGGAATACAAACTTGGGACAAAGGGAAAGAAAAAAGTAACCCTAATTGTGTATCTCCCATATTGGGAGATTTTTACTTACTAGACACCATTCTAAGTCCTTTCATAACTTACTCGCTCCTTCCCTTAGCCCGTGAGGACACTTTTCATTATTCTCCATTTTATAGATAACAAAGCTAAGGTACAGAAGGATTAACTCATGGTGATTTCACATATTTGATCTTCACATCAAGGTTGTAATTTAGACTTGCTTGGTCATGCCTCTCCTGCAAGGAAGTGTTGGCTCCTGGAGTTTGACAAACTAACTCTCAGAACACATTGTGAACTCCCCTTGTTTTTCTTGATGTGTTTTGCTATTTCTAGAAAGATAACCACAATAAGATAGGCTAAAAACAGTTACATTCTCAGTTTTGTTGTGGAAAATTTGAAAATTCAGACAAGTCTGAAGAAAAAAAATAAAAACAACAGCTACCACCATCCAGACATAACTGCTATGAACATTTTGGCTATCTATCTCAGTCTCATATTTTAAGTAGTCTTATATTTTCATTTCTCATTTAGCACATTTTGAACACCTCTCCATATTGTTAATATTAAAATAAAACACAGTTCTCTAAAGTATTTTCCATAATTCATTTAGCCACCCCTGCTTTGAAGAATAGTCACAGCATTTTTGGTCTTTTCTAAACTAAATCAAATCGAATCAAATGAAACAAAAACTTTCTTGAGCTTGAAAGGCAGAGAAACAGAGCTAATACAATTTTATTCTGACTTTAGAGAGTCTGTGTTTATGCGTAAATTATTCTTTTTGATTTGCTGATTACCAATTTTTTACCATTTACTTTTATATAAACCTTAAATGGCAGAACAACCTATATTAATGGATTAAATGAATGGTAGGCATTGAAGTCTGGTGGGTAGAATGCAGGGTCATGGGAGTTTATTTATAGTAAGACCAGATTTGGGACCAGATGTGTGACCTGCAAAAGCCAAATTTTTGGGGTCTTAGGATTAATTCTCGTGAGCCTGCAAAGTGACCTCTCTGTGACATCATTTCTTTTTCTGTAGAGCCTCCTTGTGCACCCGCAGGTTGAACCTAGCTCTGGCACATTTTGAAAAGGCAGTTGGCAGTGTAATTGCTGCCAAGGGTGATGCGACGTCAGATCTGATCAGTCTGTATGTGGAGATTGCTCAGATAGAGCAGCTGAGGAGGAACCACAAGCAGGCCATCCAGTACTTGAAGCAGGTTGGTGAGCTGGCAGAATTCAGGCAGAGTGGCCTTGTTTGCCCCAGTTCCAGGGCTTGGGGAAGTTTGGGCTTCTCACAGCACAGGGTGGGAATGGTTCCATTTTAACACTGACTTCCCTCCACATCCTGTAAGTACCCATCAACAACTTTAAGTGATACGGACAAAGAATGCTGGTTCAGGTGAACATGACCATCGTGCGGTCTCATGAGGAGACAGCGCTTCCCCACCCAAGTTTCTTTCTCATCGCTCTCAGTACTGAGAAGCGGAAGCCAAGTGTGAGTGTACTCCAAGGGAAAATTTATCAAGGCAACTGAACTCAAGTCTTCAATGAACACAAAGGGGCAGTTAAGCTGAAAATTTTATTTTAGTGTGATGCTACTATTTGTCCTTCATACTAATCCAGCTGGTTGTGTTTCCAAGTCTAAGGTTAAACTAACGAAAGCATGTTTCACTTGGAGATAACTAACTTGACAATGCTCAGGGGAAATTCAACAAAACATAGGAAAGAATGTTGAGTCTGTTGTATGAGAACAGTTTAAAGCACCTTTACGTAGCATGTACTTCGAACTGCTAGGTAAATACACGCTTTTCTCTTCTAAATAAGAATGCTGCTGTGGCTTCAGGTATCGTTCATGGGCACAAACAGGGCAAAATGTTTCTTGTCGCACAGAAAACTTACTGCGAACAGTCTGACAATCCAAGGCTGTAAACATCACGCAATGCAGAAACACTAGGGAATGCTGCTCGGAAGGCAGCTCTCCAGTGCTCACAGAGAAAGCAGTCTGGGTTTTGAGTTCAGTTCTTTCCAAAAGCAATAGTAAGATCAGGATGGATAAAACAATAAATATCAGTGTTTTCCAACAGCAACAAAAATCACGAGTTGAAATTCATGGAGTGTTTTTATTAAGTGCACTTGAGGACATATTAATTCATTTAATCCGTATCATAGCCCTACGGAGGGCCCAGCATCAGCCTTACTTCATGGTGAGGAAAAGTGAAGCGGGAGTTATAGCTATTGCAGCATAACAGGTGTGAAAGCAAGGATTTAATCTCGGAAAAATCTGCTCCGAGAGCCTGTGCTTATAATAACTGCACTCTGTGTCTCGCCTCTAAAGTGTAGTCCGACAGCCCATCAGGCCTTCAAACACCTCACAGTTCGGCCCCTGACATATCAAACAGAGCGGTTTTCCTGCTGTTGGGTACGGACTAGGTATTTTTCACTTTGCTTTATCCTTTCTAAGTGTTCTTCTTTCCATTTGAGCACAAAAATTAATACAATTTAGTATTTCTTTAGTGCTTCCCATTTGCGAGACGATGATCTAAACATTTTACATATATTCAGAATATTTACAACTGTTTGTGACTTGCACTATTTTTGTCATCCCTGTTTTACATGTGAAGGGGTTAAGTGACCTACCTTACATCACAGTAGGTGGCTGAGTGTTCATAGGAATTCCCGTAGTATAGCTCTGGGATCCGTGGTTTATAACTGTCTTTATTTATTTATTTTTATTTATTTTAAATTTTATTTTAAAGACAAAAGAATGGAGACATATGAACCAGAAAAGCCATAAACAATACAGAAAATACAAAGTTATACAGAATATAGTAGGGAATTAGAACTGGATGTTGTATTACATAGTTATCTTCACATTAGTTAACACAAAAACATTAAAGGAAATACCAAATTATAGATAAGATAGTAGG
>PVLD010031302.1:0-15867 GCA_004027595.1 Dinomys branickii | reverse complement strand
ACAGCTCGCCACCCCAGGATTCTTGCAGATAGGCCACTCAGGTGTTACTCCCTGGGTGGAGCTCCTTCCTCCCTCACAAAATCCGTTAGGGCGCCTAAGTAGGTCTTCCCACCCGGGAGATCCCACAATCCTTTAAGCTGCTTTGATGTCTCTCGCTGGGCTGAGCTTCTTCCCGATTCAGGAAAAACCGGTTAGAGCACGCACTTAACTCACCCTGTGATCGTGCAGACAGGAGTGCCATTCAGATGTTTTTCCCTGGATGGAGATTTTCCCCGACTCAGAAATCCCGCTGGCCGGTCGCTGTTGCTCCAGTTCGCGCAGCGCTGGCTGCGGGGGTGGGGTTCTGAGCGGGATCCTGGAGCGCTGCCCGGTTTGGTGCAGTTTGTCCCAGTAGCGCGTTCTCTGTCGGGTTCAGGAGCTGAAGCCGTTCTTCCCTCCACACTCGCTCTCTTAGCTGGTCATCTTCTTCCCGGAAGTCCTTATTTCTGTCTTCATATTGCTATATTTCATTGTTTGAGTGGTAATCCTCTGGGAGGTTCTCTCTCTGCTGCCTACCCGGTCGCCATCTCCCGGAAGTCTCTCTTGAGTGTTTTTTGGAGTGCTGATTTGGTGATGATTTTCTTAAGATGCTCTGTCATGGAATGTCCTTATTTCTCCATTGATTTTGAAAAATGTTTTCATTCATTCTTTCTTTCTTTTTGGTTTCTTTGAGACAGGGTCTCACTATGTGGTCTAGGCTGAGTTGAACTCTTTTTTTTTTTTTTTTTTTTTCCGGGACCGGGGATCGAACTCAGGGCCCTAGTGCTCAGCGGCAAGCACTTAGCCCACTGAGCTGTACCTCCAGCCCCAGTTGAACTCACTATGTAGCCCAGGCTGGCCTCGAACTCATGGCAATCCTCTTCTTCAGCCTCCCAAGTGCTGGGATTACAGGCATGTGCCAGCATACCTGGCTAGTTGTTTTCTTTTAAAGCTTGAAACACTTCATGCTCTCCTAAACTTTAAAGTTAGTGCTAAAAAGTCTGTTATACTCCTAATGGTTTACCATTATAAGGGATGTTTTGCTTTTATCTAACAGCTTTTAAGATTTTGTCCTTGAGTTGGACTCCTGGGGTTGTGACTATTATGTAGTTTGGGGAGCTTCTTTTTTATTGTATTTCTTTGGCATTCTGTAAGTCTTGATTATCTGTTCCCTGAGTTCTTTTTCAAACTTGATTTCTATAAACAGATTTTTAAAAATTCCATATGTGCTGTCTTCAAACGTCTTAACTCAAACTAGCCTTCGATTGGTCTTCTTGGCACCACCTAGTAGCTGTTGGATCAATTTTTCTTGCTCTCTTGTCATTTTTAAGATGTCTCTGAGTATTTCAGTATCTGTTTCCATTATGTCCTCAAAGTCTGAAACTCTCTCCTCACATCGCTCACTTCTGCTGTTCATTTATTCAATAGAATTCTTTATCTCTGGGATTTACGTTTGGCAGTTTTTCGTCTATTTCTTTGATAAGTTTGTCATCCATGTTTTGAATAACTCTGGTCAGCTCGTCTAAATTTTTATTTGAACCTTCTATAACCACACTAAATTTGTTAGTTCTATCTTTTGGGTTCTGTCACCTTTGAGCTCACCAAACTTCTTTGTAGCCTATTTAATCATTTCATGTTTTGTTTCCTCTCCATCAATGCCCCCTGGATCTGCTTTGGGACAGTTGGTAGCCTTTGGAGGGATTTTTTTTTCGTCTCTTTTCTTTTCATGTTCGTGTGTGTGTGTGTGTGTGTGTGTGTGTGATTGAGGTCAATTAGAGAGAAGATATTTTATCATTGTTATGAAGATCTCCTTAGTTAGTTTCCAGGGTTGTGATCATGACTTTATTTGTCAAATTATTACCTTACCTTATTCAGTTTAATTGGGTTGGACCGAGTCACTGTGCTGTAAGGTGAGAATTCCTACTGGTTATAACACGCATCCACAGATCCAGCCATAAATATCAATGATAAACATTGAAACTTCCATGGGCACTTTTGTGCATTTATTAGTGTTCCTTACAAACCATACAATAATGTTACTAGCAGTTAATCTGGAATGTGGAGGGAGAAGAGAATGAAAGAGGAAAAGGGAAAGGAAGAAGGTAAGTCAGTAGGAGGAAAGGGAGCTAAAAAATGTTAATAGTGTAAAAAATGGATAGGTCAGACTCTGTGGGAGGTATTTTTATAGCTGGAGTAAGGGATCAGTGTTGAAGGTATTGTGTTTAAGGGAATATTTATGAAAGTGGCAAGAGGGCTATGGAGGGGAAAAAAGTGTAATTAGAGTTTGAGGAGAGTTGCAAGTTTGTCAGAGCCTGTTAATATTCTTGTGGGTTGTTTTGTTTGTATCTTCCAAGCAGAGCTCTGTTCAGGGTTACCCCACTGTGACCATGAATGGTACCCTTCCAGTTAAAGCAATGGTCCACTCATATTCTGTTTTGTACACACACACATCTGAGATATATATATGTCACATGAAAGAAAAAACAAGGGAAGATAGGGAATTGGTAACATGAGCAAAAGAATAGAATAGAAAAAAGGTTTAAAAAGAGAAATAAGAAGAAAGACAGCAGGATAAAGTGGGAAACTTGAAAAATTAAGAAGAAAAAATAAATAAGAATTTTGGTAAAGAAGAAAGAGGCAAAGAAAAGGAAAGAGAAAAAAACAGACACACAAGAAAGGAAATACACTTACACACACAATGTGGCCCCTATAATGTATAGACTCTACACAATTTCCTTCCCACTGTAGTCACAGCCCACTTACAGAGAGCCAACCTAGTTTCCCCCACTGCCTGCAGGCTGCTTAACTGCCTACTTGGGAGTGGTGAGGGACGTCAGTCTCTCTGGACCACTTCCTGGCTATAAGCCATGTTTTGTATGTGGTTATCTGCAGGCCTCTTCCACTGTTTTGTAAAGAGAAGAATATGAAATAGTTTGGCCATCTGTCTCTCTGTTGACTTCCATCAATTTTCTTGAAGCTGGGTGTGATGGTGCATGTCTGTAATCCCAGCACTCGGGAGGCAAAGGCAGGAGTATTGCTACAAGTTCAAGGCCAGCCTGGGCTACAAAGTGAGTTTAAGGCCAGCCTGAACTGCATAGTGAGACCCTGTCTCAAAACAGACAAAAACAATTTACTTCCATTCACCTTGCTGCTGGCTAAATCTCCTGGCAGTCTCTGTGTTCTTCTTCTGGGGCCTCCTGCCCAGAGTACTGCCAGAAGCCCTCTGCCCCAGGTAATCCCCTCTACTCCCTCAAACTGAAAGCCCTAACCACCCCGATCTGCTGTCCAACCTGCGAAACTTGCCCTGGTCCTGGGCTCGGTAGAGGGCCTCCCTTGTCTACACAGGATAGTGTGTGGGAAGGATTTCCCGCCATCTCGGCTCTTTCTGGTGTTTGAAGAAACAACAGGAAAGCACCCACTCTGGACGGATGCCATCGAGTCTTCTCCCTCCCCTGGGTCTCCAGGGATGTGATCTGCAGGTCCTGCCCGCAGTATCAGCATCTACCATAGCTCAAAGTGTTGAGCTTCTCACTGTGCTTAAGCCAGGGAATTTTCCTTTGGGCGGTGGGTGGGGGGTAGAATGCCACCAGGACACAATTTGCCCTGTGTTTAGGGGGGCGAGGGGGAGGGGCTGCCCATTTCCCCCTCCCCAGGAGCTGTTCGCGGCTTCCCTAGAGCCCTAATTGCAATTTATTTGCACACTGGGTTTCCTCTTCCAGGTGGGAGGGAAAGTTTGTAGGAAGCGTATGCCAGGAGTCTGGCCTCCGCATCTGTGTCAGAACTGTCCCCAAGATGGCACACTCCCGGGTACATGGGGAAAGGAGAGGGTGCAGACCAGTGGTGGTGCCACTCTTCATCATGGGCAGTTGCTTTTGACTCTATTTATAGGAATTTTCCTTCCTTTTCATCGATGGCAACTCCTCTGCAGTACCCTGCAGGGGACTTCCGCACCTACCAGCCCAGGAAGCGTCTGGATGATTCTCTGAAGCGGACAGGAAAGTTTGTATCTATTCCTGGGGTACCACGGACATCGGGAAATCCTCCTTCCCTCCCTCTGTTTTTCTCTTGCTTCCCTCCTCTTTCTTTTTTCCTTTTCTTGCTATGCGTTCAGGTCTAATTTCTCATGTAAACTTTCCTCCCTTCACTCCTTTCTCCTAACAACAAGCCCTGGGAAGTTTTAAGAGTAGGCACCCCTTTCCCTACACTCAGGCACAAACACACACACACCACCAGCCCTTCCAGCCCCTCAGATTCCCTCTCCGCCAGGCCAGCCCGCTGAGCCGCCATGAGGGTGAGACAGGAGCTGCTGAAGCCCATCCAGGCGCACACACTGAGAGGCGGTCTTCAATGACCTCATCACTCTGAGCCTTTGCTAAAGGAGCCTCCTACCAACCCCAGACCGGTGACTTCTTACCTACCCTCCCTGCTCACAGGGCCAGCGGCAGGAAGCACGTTACCTGGGAGAACAAGGACCTCAGCTTTGTCACTCTGAATTTTGACTCTTCATTCCAGCACTCTTCTCTGAATTCCCTGCAGGGACAGCTTCTGTGCAGGAGGCAGGGTGGTAAGGTGTGGGACCCCCTCTCAGAACTCACAGAGCCAGCAAGAGGCCGGGCGCCTGACTGATGTAGGATTCTGGGGCTCCCCTGGCGCCTGGAGCAGCACTGGGGTTGGAAAGCAGCCAGTGTCAGCTAAGGAGCTACACGTTTATTTTGAAGGCTGTGTCCACAAGAGCTGGAATGAAGAGACCAGAAAATGCCAGATACCTTTCCAGCACACAAAGATGCACAGTTATCAACACATTTCATCACTCTGGCAGAAACGCGCAGCTCCTCCTGGCCACACCTACCTGCCCTTTGCACCTTAATCCCCAGCAGGAATGTTCCTCAGAATCTCTCTCTGGCCGCTGCCTCCAGCACGGCTCGGTGCCCTTGCCTCAGCCGATCCTTCAGCTCGCCTCTTGGACGCCTGAACTTCTCGGGTGAACGCAGGTGCCTTGTTCAATCAGCTCCAGGGAGGGGACTGGCTGGTTCCCAGGAAACTTGGCCAGGTATTTTGAAAACGAACTGAGAGAACAGGCCTTTGTCGTGTACAGAGGCCGGGAGAAGACTTGTGGGTGGGGAGTGGCAGAGAAGACTCACTGGCTGGGCCCCTGCCGTTGTTCACCCCGTGTCACCCCACGGGGCTCACCCAAGCCCCCCCCTCCTTGCCCATCCTACTGAGCATCGCCTGCTCGCTCCCATCCTGCCCTTCCACGGCTGCCCGGTCCCCGCGGCCAAGGCACTTTTCCTGTAGTTCGCTCATTCAGTGTCCCAGAGACGTCGCGGGAGGAATTTGAGAGGCTTATGAAAATACAGGGTGAGCTGGGAAAAGTAAGAAGACCTTAAAAGTTCAGATCTACTCCTAGCACGTAGAAGAGCAGCGTCTTACACAACTGCCAGGGCAAGTTCTCCCTGAGTCTCCTGGAGGCAAAAGAGTAAAGCACTGTTGCAGCAGCTGCCCAGATTTTTAAGCGCGATCAGGCTGCTCTGTAGAAATTGAGTCTTGTCATTTCTCAAAACTGAGGATGGAGAGGAATATTCCAGCTGCTGTTTCGTCCAAGGTGACTCTAATTTCTCCTGAGAGTTGGAGAGTCCCTGGTTTGGGATAGCTTTTCCTATTTTTTTTAATCAGAGTCACCAGTTAACTCAAGTAACAATGACTAACTCCTTTGATACAAATGAGAAAATCACATGCTGCTACAAACAGATAAGGCATCTCAGGAACAAGGAAAGGATAGGAGAGATATTTTGTAGCTTATCAAGAACAAATGACAAAAATGTTATCTGTAAAACAAACCTTGAAACCCTCACATCAAAGAACTGCGCGTGAAGTTTGCTGTATCCATGATATAGTACTCCTCGCAGTGACAGGCCCGGAGTAGCTCAATAATTATTGACATTCATCACCTTTTCTTTATTATCTCCTTTTGTCAAATAGAATTTATGTTTAACACGGGCTTGCGTGCTTGCTTGTCTCAGGGATTGGCCTGATTTAGGCTGCAGTATTTCACTTGGCCAGCAGGGGTCACCATTTAACACGCTCAGAGAAGCCTTTGATAACCGTGAAGTTCCTTTTTCCCTACTTTAGTTAAAACCTTCCACAGAATCTAAGTGTGGGCAATGGAAAGTTCGAATTTCTAACTAGCAATTCACAGGCCCTTCAATTTCGTCCCAATGCACTTTTTAGGATCTGAGGTCATACCAATTCAGTCACCCATTCAATCAGCGGAGGTCTCTTCTGTTGGAGGTTGTAGATAAAAAGATGTCAGAGATTTTATGTCCTCTGGAGAATTTGCCTGCCTCGGGAAGGCCTGCGCTGCTCTGTTGAAGCGGGGCTACGCTGCTCTGACACCCACACACAGGCCGAAAGAGGATGCAGTCAATTTACTTTTCTAGCAGGAGATCAGGGTGAATGGTCCTGACCAGTGGGGCTATTTGGCCCCACTGGACCCGCTGGGGGACGTGATTCTTTTCCATCTGGTCGCATCTGGTTTCCTAACAGTTCCTGGGATGTTGTCCTTGGCTGCATTGCCAAAACTGGGCCAGGCCCACATCCATGCTTCAGCTTGGAGTAAGCAAAAGAAAACGGAAAACAAACAACTGCCTTTTAAGTAAGAAAATTTGAAATCACACTCATTTCTATCCATGTGCTAGAACATGGACCTGGTCATCTGTTCTCATACTGCTGCAAGAAAGGCTGGGAAAGGTAATCTTTTGCTAGGCAGCTATGTGCCTAGCTAGCACTATGGAGTAACTAGCTATCCTATGAGAAGGCATTCTTGTTCATATTCTCTCTCTCTCCCCTCTGTCTCTCTCCCTGAAAAATTTTGTATTGTCTGGTATTTCCACCAATTATTAATTGCACATTCACAGTGTAGAAATGACAGTTCATAGAAATTTATGTTGGTTCATTCACACAGAAAGTGGTGACTGGTGGGTTCTGACCCGTTTTCAAATTCCAGAGAGGAAGGATCTGAGGGGCTGGTCCTGGGTCCTGGGTCAGACATTCACCCCACAGTCTTCAAAAACTATAAATGTCCCTGAGATGACAGAGTTTTGGAGACATGAGGATAGCAGAATTGAATATGAATAGAATGCACTGTTAACAGTTTACTGTGCAGATTTCCTATTAGTGAGATATATATTCCTGCTCCTCTGGGATGACAAGTATTATCATAATGACACTTGAATGTTGCTTTTCTCTGCTAGATCAAAGCTGGCTCCCAGCACTTCACCTGCACACCCAGAGGCATATGCCCAGGCAGGCTTTACAAAGGCAAGACTTGTAAATCATACAGACCACATCTGGTCATAACTAATTGGCCAGAACTTAATAACCACCACACCTAGCTGCAAGAGAGTCTGGAAAATATAGCCCTGAGCTGGATGACTACATGTTCATCAAAAAGTCTCTGTTCTGTGGAAGGGAAGAATGGACAATGGAGGGAGAATTATTTGTCTGCCCCAAGGTGGTTTCTGTAAGTTATACCCAAAGAACCCTGACTTGAACTCCTCCGCAAAGGTTTTCTTAACTACTTGAGGCTGTGTAAATACCGCCTTATTCCACACCTGGTTCTCAGTGTGCATCACTGCACTGCTTTCCCCTGCTTATATAAGAGGAGGGGACAGCTCATTATGTGCATTTTCTGTTCTTTCCTTCTTCTTTAGCAGTTAGTCTCCTCACTCCCAGTTTTGTATCTGGCACATTTCAGAAGGAAATAATGCTGACATTTGTCAGGCTCCCTTATTGATAGGTATGGTCATATAAGTAAGTTCTGGCCAATGAAATTAAAGGAGGAATAACATGTGACAGCTTGGAGGACAACTTCATAGAAGATAGTTGGAACACGCCCTTTGCCACTTCCTGCTCTCTTCCTCATTCCTGTTGTTTGGAATAGGGATCTAACGGCTGGAGACATGACATCCACCTAAGACCATAAGATGATCTTGGAGTGGAAACTGTCTTAGTCACCTGATTGTCACTGGGACCCAATACAATGGAAGGGAGGAGAGATTTATGTTTGGCTCATGTTACAGAAGTTGCAGTCCATGTTCAGCAGGCTTCAACACAGAAAAGGTAATGTGGAAGCTATGCCAGAAGAAAGTTGTTCATATCATGGTGACCAGGAGCAGAGATAGAGCAGTCAGGGAGGCAGATCTGTCCCTCTAGTCACACCCCCGTAAGCTGTCCCTTCTGACCAGGCTTCATCTCTTCACAGTACATTTAGGGTCCTCATGAGTCAATCACCTTCATAAAACCCTCCCTCTGAGCACACGACAGAAGCCATGCATCATACAGCAATCAGTGAGAACTCTGTTCGTAACACGAGGGTGTGTCATACTAGTTCTGGGCAAACTTATGTTTTGTTTAAAGCACTGTTGTTTCGGGGCCTCCGTGTGAGTCCCAGTGAAACTTAATGCTTATCCCGCAACTTACAACCTTGGGATTTTCCAACAGACTGCGAGCTCCGGAGAGCAAGGACTGATCTTGTGCATTGTTACACTGCGCACACCCATGCTGCAGATTACGTTCAGGTGTACGAGACAAAATTCACTTTGACCCTAACCACACTGGCTCCATTCTACAAATGTTCCTTGTACCCACTGGGGAATGCTGCCAAACATGGAGTGCCCCTGCCACAATCACGACTTCAGACCCTTTGCATTCTCTGCAGATTCCCTCACTCTCAGCTCTGACCTTGCTGCTACTGAGAAATAGTAGTTGAAGCAGCAATTTCCTCTTCTTTTCTGAACCAAATGCAGGCGCTCAATTCCTGCCCTGCATCGCATCTCGTCTCGGTCATGAGTGTTTCATCGGAACACACAACAGTCCTGATCTCCCTCTCCTGCACCGCCCCCCCGCTCTCTCCTGCACCACTTCCTTTACCCCAGGCTGCTGGGAGCCCTAGGAGCAGATGACACACATTTATTTCTCCAGCCCAGCCCTTGTATCTAATTGCCAATTCCATGTCTCTTGTTTTGACTGCCTGTGAGTCACCATGAACTGGATATTCTGAAATACTAAACTCTAGGCCTTCGCTCCTGAGCGTGGCACCTCATGTATCCAGTCGTACAAGCCAGAAACTTAGACGCCGTTCTTAGCATCGCCCTCATCCCTTACCCAGTCTATCCCTGCATATTATTGGTCTTGCCTCTAAAATACCTTGAGTCTATTTACTTTTCTCTCTTCCTATCACCATCACCCAGGACGGTGAGCTCTGCTTGGCTGTCTCCCAGGTTCCTGTAATGACTTCTCATCTGTAACCACCTACACCCACGCTCAGCCCCTCTGGTCTGTTCTTCACGCAGCTGTAAAGGATACAGTTTCAAAATTCGAGTCACAGTGCAGCGCCCTCCTACTTAAAATCCAGCACTAAGTTCCCACCAATCACAGACCGGGAATGGGAACCTCCCTACAGGGCCCCAGGACCTTCCAAGCGCACTCATCCTCATTCCACGCCCCGGTGATCCCTTCCCAGATGGGACATTGGCACAGGTCGCTCCCCTGCCCTCCCCTGCTCCCCTGCCTGGAAAGCACCCCTACTTCACCTTGTGACACCTTTGCCTGGCTGCTCACCGGCTGCTTCCTCCGTGGCTCCTCGGAGGTCTCTAGCAGAGACCGAGTTTGCTTTTAGTCACACACATATCCTCTTTGGACGCCCCACCTGCTGCCACGCAGGCCTCCATTAGTCTGTGTGATTAGTTGACTGATATGTAGTGTCAATAGTTAGATTGTGGTTCTTTATTCCCCCAACTAGATCACCACTGCCCTAAAAACCCACTAATGTCCCTCTGAGTGCCTAGCCTGTTGCTAGTGTCACTTCTTACCTGGCATAGTTGGCAGGATCAAAGCTGTTTCACAAAGTATAAATTTACCTGTAAATAACACAAATCATTCCTCAATGATAGACCATGTCCTTGTGTGCAAAATTGCAGAGTTCTGGGCTTGTCCTATTATAGGTAGGTTGCATAGGCGCCTAATATCCTGCAAGTCACTAGATGTTATAGCCTGTGTCTAGATGTCCCCAAAGCCTCTCGCACCCAGAGGTGCAGCTTTTTAGAGCTGGCTGTGTCTAGAGTATGTGATACTGGCATTAAGGATGCGTGGCCCTACATCAGTCCACTGACTGGTTTTGCACAGTGCTAGGTATGAATAATGGGAAGCCCCACCTTGACTGTGGTGACACCAATCAATAGGTCTACAGCCTGGACTGAATGTAAGGGAAGCACAAGGCAGGCAGGCTGGCTTCCTCCACTGCCTCTGTTGCTCCCTGTGGCCTCCTGCCTTGCTGCCTCTTGCCTGCTCCTCTCCAGTGCCCCTCTGCCAGGCCGCTCTGCCTTAGAGCCAACCACTGCGGGTTGAAACCGCTACACACTGTGCGCCAAAAGAAGACTTTCCTCCGTTAACTTGTAGGTGTCGGGGATTTTGTCGCAGGAACAAGAAAAGAGTTCAGCAGAGTTACAGGGCAGATGCAGCCCATCCACCCACTTGTCCGTGCATTTAATCAACAAATGTTCATCAGTAGCCTGTCAGGCAGAGTGGCAGATAATGGGAGATGCAGAGATATAGTTGACGTCAGGGCTGCCCTGTATAGTTGTGCAAGTTATGCACTGCACAAAGGCACTAGTGAGGGAAGGATCATAGGCTCAGATCCAGCTCCTGTTTTGCTAGGCAAGTACCAAGACAGATGAACTGCATCAGCCCAGAGGCATCACCTTTGTCAGGGAACTCAGAGGGGTGATATGAAAGGTTAAGGTCTTGGTTGAGGGCTATTTGCTTATGGATCTGAAAAAGAATGCACTATAGAGAAGAAACTGTCATTAAAAGATGTCCTTGAGGGGACAGAGCAACATGAACAGCTAGAGGCCAGGCAGGCCCTTAGGAAACGAGTTCCTAGGTAAAGGGAGTTGGGGTACTCCTCAGACCCAGGTGCCCTGTTCTGGAAATGGTCTTGGCCCGGAGGGATTGCACAGGAGGAAGGTGCAGAGCAGGAGGAGGGCTGGCACTCAAAGAGGAAAGGAAGCTCTGGGCCCATCCTGCCATTTTGCTCTGGTTTGAAAGTATTTCCACCGCTGCAGGTGCCCCCTCCTCTGAGACACCTGTCAGAACTGCAGGTAGCACCAGTCCCCCAGATGCAGCCAATAAATCAAAGGGTGCTTTGTCATCCTTGATTTGGCTGTGGTCATTAAATCACAGCTGCCAATAAATACATGAAAAAAGTGTTCAACATCACTGGCCATTCCAGAAATGCAAATTAAAACAATACTAAGATTCCACCTTGCTCCAGAAAGCATGGCTGTCATCATGAATTCAAACGAGTGCTGAAGAGGCTGCAGGAGATAGGGGAGGAACTCTTCTTCTGTGTTGGTGGGAGTGTAAACTGGGACAACCACTATGGACATCAGAACGGAGATTCTGCAAGTGACTAAAAATAGAAATTCCATTCAACCCAGCTATTCACCTTCTAGCTGTCTTCCTGAAAGAGTTAAAGACATCGTATCACAGTGATCTATGCATACCCACGTGCATAGCAGCACAGTTCATAATAGCTCAATCTTGAAAGCAACCTGTATGTGTGTCCATCAACAGATAAATGGCCAGGTGTGGTAACACATGCCTGTAATTCCTTCACTTGGGAGACTAAAGCAGAGGGTTGCCACGAGTTCAGGGCTACCCTAAGCTACACAGTGAGTTCAAGGATAGCCTGGATTACAGAGCAAGACAGTCTAAAAGAAACAAAAAACTTAATGAATTAAAAATAAATTTAAAGAACCTAGAAGAATGGATAAAGGAAATATGGTATTTACACACACTGGAGTTCTGCTATAAAGAAAAATAAATGAGTCATTTGTAGGAAAATGTGTGTGCCTTGAGACCTTAATGTTAAGTGACAAACTCAATATAATAAAGTACAAAATAAAAGAAAATAGGAAAAAAGAAAAAAGAAATTATTGTAACCCAATATGAACAATGTATCCAAAAGTGTAACATCAGCGAGATGTGGTGGTGCATGCCTGTAATCTCAGTACTCAGGAGGCTGAGGCAGGAGGATCGTTGCAAGTTCGAGATCAGCTTGGGCTACAGAGTGAGTTCAAGGCCAGTCTGAACTGCATAGTGAGACACTGTCTCAAAAAAGACTAAAAAAAAAAAAGTGTAGTTTGATTTAGAATAATTTTTTTTCTTTTTTTTTTTTTTTGGTACTGGGAATCAAATTCAGGACCTTGCGCTTGCCAGGAAGGCGCTTATTCCACTGAGCTGCATCCCCAACCCTAGTATAATTGTTTTATATGGTTTTGTTTCTTGGCCTATTATTCTGGCTGTAAATCTGTATTTATGACAGTCATCTTAGTACAGGCTTACAGATAAATGAATCTGGTGCTGGTAATAACACGTTTTTTATTATTTTTTTATTTTTATTTTTTTATTTAAAAAAATAAGAGTACAAAAACGTATTAACAAACAGACATCAATAACACGTTTTTAAAATGAGGATGGAGGGTAGACTTTGTTAAATGTTTTTTCTGTGTCTAGTGAGTGAATTTTGTCTTTGGCTCTGTTGCTATGGTGTATTACATTTGTTGATTTGCGCATGTTGAACCACCTCTACATCCTTGGGATGAATCCTACTTGGTCATGGTGTATAATCTTCTTGATGATTTGCTGCATTCAGTTTGCCAGTATTTTATTGAGGATTTTTGCGTCTATGTTCACTAGGGAGATTGGCTTATAGTTCTCTTTTATGGTTAGATCTTTCTCTGGCTTTGATATTAAGGTAATATTTGCTTCCGGGAATGCCTTTGGGAGTATTGTTTCCCTTTCAATTTCATTAAAGAGTTTGAGGAGTAATGGAATTAGAGCTTCTGTAAATTTCTTGTAGAATTCAGCAGTGAATCCATCAAGGCCTGGATTTTTCTTTGTTGGTAGATTTTTAATTACATCTTCAATTTTATTGACTGATACTGGTTTATTTAGGTTTCTTATAGCTTCTTGGTTCAGCTGTCGTAATTCATATGTATCTATGAATTTGTCCATTTTCCATCTTATTAGAATAGTTCTTCAGGTAGGTATAGGTAATCTTTTAGATTTAATCTTTCAAAGAACCAACTCTATGATTCATGGATTCTTTGTATTGTTTTTTTAGTCTTTGTTGCATTAATTTCTCCTCTGATCTTTATAATTTCTTCCCTCATATGAGCCTGACTTATTCTCCTTCTTTTAGAATTTTGAGGTTCAGCATTAAATTGTTTATCTGCACTTGTTCTGTTTTCCTGATATGATAATTCACAACTATAAATTTTCCTTGTAGGACTGATTTTATTGTGTCCCATACATTTCTGGTATGTGGCATGTGGTATCGGCATTATCATTTTCTGGCATTATTTAATTGTACAAACTGTTGAATTTCTTCTCTAATTTTATCTGTGACCCATTGGTTGTTTAGTAGGGTCTTATTGAATTCCATGTGTTTATGGAGTTTTTGTGGTTTCTTTTGTCATTATTTCCCATTTCACTGCACTATGGTCTGATAATATGCATGAGGTAATTTAAATTCCTTTGCACTTACTTAAGTATGTTCTATACTAATAGAGCATGTGGTAGTATACTAGTGTGTGGTGTATTTTGGAGGACATCCCATGTGTAACTGAAAAGAATGTGTATTCTGATGCTGGGGGGAACATTCTGTAGACACCACTAAGTCCATTTGGTCACAGGTTTGGTTTAATTTTGCTATTTCTTGTTGATTTTTGTCTGGTTGATCTATCTATTTTTGACTGGTATATTAAGGTCCTCCATTACAATTATGTTAGTGCCTGTTTATTTTTCATGTCCATTAATATTTGTTTTATATAATTGGGTGCATTTGTGTTTGGTGCATATATATTTATGATTGTTATTTTTTCATCTTGGGGTTTCTGCAAATGGAATGGCTGGGGATATAGCTCAGCAGCACAAGCTCCTGCCTGGCAAGTGCAAGGTCCTGAGTTTGATTTCCACCACCAAAAAAAAAAGCAACAAAAAAAATGTATGTCTGCAAATTGAATAGCTACTCTTGGTTTTGTTTTTCTGGGGTCTTGTCACATGAAATATTTTTTAGTCTACAGATTTCTTTTTGAGTTAAATGTGTTTCTCGTATGCAGCATATTGTTGAATCTTGTTTCTTGATCCATTCTATTTTTATTGATGAATTGAAACCATTTACATTGATGGTTATAACTGATATGTATTGACTTATCCTTGTCATTTTTTTTTTCATTTTGTTGGTTCTCAGTTTTTCCCCTCTGTTTATTTTTATTTTTATTTTTATTTACTTATTTATTTATTTATTTATTTATTTTGTGTTTTTGAGACGGGGTCTCGCTATGCAGTTCAGGCTGGCCCTGAGCTCACTTTGTAGCCCAGGCTGGTCCTGAACTCACAACAATCCTCCTGCCTCAGCTTCCCAAGTGCTGGGATTATGGGTGTGTGCCACCATGCCCAGCTACCCTCTGTTTAATTGCTTGTCTTGCCTACTGGATTCTTTCTATGGGCATTCTGTCTAAGTCAAATGTGAATTCATGACAAAATCCCTACAGAAAAGTGGAATAGACGGCCATCTATGACAAAACAACAGCTAACATCATGCTAAACCACCAGAAACGGAAAGCTTTCACTCTAAAATCAGGAGCAAGGATGTCACTTTCACCACTCCTATTCAACATAGTTCTAGATACATTGACCAGAGTAATTATACAGCAGAAAGAAATAAAAGTAATAAAGATAGGTAAAGAAGAAGTTAAAATATCATTAATTGCAGATGACACGATACTCTACATAGGAGACGCCAAAAACTCCACCAAAAGACTTGTAGATTTAATAACTAAATTCAGTCATGTAGTGGGATACAAAGTCAACACTCAAAAATCAATAGCATTCCCATATACAAATAACAAACTCCCTGAGAGAGAAATTAGGGAATGACCCTTTTCACAATAGCAACCCCCCAAAAATGAAATACTTAGGAATCAGTCTAACAAAAGTAGTAAAAGATATTTACACTGAAAACTACAGTACTCTGAAAAGGGAAATTAAAGAGATTATGAGAAAATGGAAAGATATCCTTTGCTCTTGGGTAGGAAGAACTAACATAGTGAAAACGGCCATACCCCCCAAAATTGTTATATAGATTTAATGCAATCCCAATCAAAATATCGTTAGTGTACCTCACAGAACCAGGGAATACAATCTTAAAATTTATTTGGAACCATAAGAGACCTAGAACAACAAAAACAATTCTGGGCAACAAAGGCAAGGCAGGGGACATCACAATCCCTGACTTGAAATTATACTACAGAGCTACTGTGATAAAAACAGCATTGCACTGGCAAAAAAATCAAAATGGATCAAAGAGCTAGGCAATCCTAGCACTTGGGAGGTTGAAGCAAGGGGATTGCTGTGAGTTAGAGGTCAGTCTGGGTTACATAAATGAGTTCAAGGCCAGCCTGAACTACATAATGAGACACTATCCCAAAAATTTAGTAATAAAAAATTTTTAAAAATTTTCAAACCCCTTTGTGGATAAACCGCATCCTAGTTCTATTTTCCTCATTGAACCCCAATGGATAATAATAGTGACACAGAAAGGGGGGCAGGAAGTCAATATGTGCTGACCTCCTACTGTGTACCGTGTGTGATCGTGCACTGCTTAATAGCAGGGATGTGGAGCCCCCCGGCGACTCCCAACAGAGATCGGCTTGTTAGCGGCGGAGACGCCCGGCAATATCAAGTTTCGCGCGTGTCGGGCGAGCCGCGCGGGGGGTCCCAAACGCC
>PVLD010031301.1:0-15868 GCA_004027595.1 Dinomys branickii | reverse complement strand
TACCAGCTACATGAGGGCAAACGCACCCTGTCCCCCCAGAGAATCCAGGCTATTCTGCAGATTCCTACACCTGTCAATAAGCGACAGGTGCGAGAATTTCTGGGAGCAGTAGGG
The DNA here is from genome assembly GCA_004027595.1 of Dinomys branickii. Classification (NCBI taxonomy): domain Eukaryota; kingdom Metazoa; phylum Chordata; class Mammalia; order Rodentia; family Dinomyidae; genus Dinomys; species Dinomys branickii. The sequence goes on along the minus strand of PVLD010031301.1, from coordinate 15,754 downwards.
TATTGTAGACTATGGATCATAAACTATGCAGAGATGGCTCAGCCCCTCTACGATGCCCTCAAGGGAGTCACCCAAGACCCCCTGGCTCGGGAACAACCTCAAGAGATGGCTTTTAACAGACTCAAGGAAGCCCTCACCGAGGCACCAGCCCTGGCCCTTCTGGACCTACATAAATCCTTCTCACTATATGTGGATGAAAAAAGGGGCATCACAAAGGGTGTCCTAACTCAAGCCCTGGGCCCCTGGCAAAGACCGGTGGCATACCTATCCAAGAAGCTGGACACTATAGCCGCCAGTTGGCCCGCATGTCTGTGAATGATCACAGCAGTTGCCCAATTGGTCTTAGAAGCTGGAAAGCTAACCTTTGGGCAAAAGCTGATGGTGATCTCACCTCATGCCCGTGAGACTCTAATCAAGGCTCCCCCTGACAAATGGATGTCAAATGCCTGCATCCTTCATTATCAATCCCACCTCCTGGATCCTGCTACTGTTACTTTCAAGGAAGCCAGTTCTCTAAATCCAGCCACCCTGCTCCCTGACGCTGACCCCACCTTCCTGATTCATGATTGTCGAGACACCGTGGAAGCTGTCTGGAGCCTACGGGCAGACCTGACAGACATCCCATTGGAGGACGTGGAAGAAACCTATTTCACAGATGGTAGTAGTTACATCCATGAAGGTAAGAGGGTCGCAGGGGCGGCGGTGGTCACCTCATCTACCGTGCTGTGGTCTCAGAGTCTGGAAACTGGAACATCGGCCCAAAAGGCTGAGCTCCTAGCCCTGACACGGGCACTCCAGTTAGGGGAAAATAAAAAGATTAACATCTACATGGACAGCAGATATGCTTTTGCCACTGTACATGTACATGGAGCTATATATCAAGAAAGAGGACTTTTGACCTCAGGGGGCCAAAGAATAAAAAATGCCCCCCAGATACTAGATCTCCTGGCTGCCATACGGCTGCTCAGCCGAGTGGCCATCATGCATTGCAGGGCCCACCTTAAGGGTTCTGACGACATAACTCACGGAAACAACCTGGCAGACAAAACGGCCCGTGAAGTAGCCACAAAACCAGTGGGGATCCTTACCTCCCTTACCATGTTATTGATGCCCTCAACCCTCTCAGAGCCAGTCTACACTCAAAAGGACCTACATCTGGCAACCCAACTGGGCGCTAAACGGGATGTGCCGGAAGGATGGTTTCAGCTGCCAGATAATCGCATCCTCCTCCCTGAGGCCCTTGGAAGAGAACTGATCCTCCAGGCCCACAAGGCCATGCATTTGGGTGGCTCCAAGTTAGCTGAACTTTTTCGGGACCATTTCTTTATACCCAGACTTGGCAAGCTAACCCTTTCTGCCAGCCTCCATTGTGATCAATGTAAAAAAGTGAACCCAAAGGCAAGCAAGGCCATAGAAACCGCTCGATATCGAGGGACTATGCTGGGGGAACACTGGGAGATAGACTTTACTGAAATCAAGAAACCAGGCCTGAGTGGATATAAATACCTCCTCGTAATGGTCGACACTTTTACCGGATGGACCGAGGCTTTCTCCACCAAGTCAGAGTCAGCTCTGATGGTAGTTAAAAAGCTTCTATATGACATTATCCCTTGATTTGGTCTCCCCCTTTCTATGGGGTCCGACAATGGCCCGGCTTTTATAGCTCAGGTAACCCAAAGACTGTCCCAGGCTCTCCGGATTGACTGGAAGCTCCATTGCACCTACCGGCCTCAAAGTTCAGGCCAAGTAGAACGCATGAACCAGACTCTTAAGTCTACTCTGATTAAGTTAAATCTAGAAACTGGCGAAAACCGGGTAAGCCTCCTTCCCTTTGCCTTGTTAAGAGTGCGCTGCACTCCCTATGTTTCTGGTATATCACCCTTTAAAGCTATGTTTGGTAGACCTCCCCCATTGATTCCTCGTTTGGCTGAGGAAAAGCTTGCTGAATTAACTAACCAAGATCTCATTAAGTCACTCCAGGCACTTCAGCCCGTCCTGACAACAATCCATAAGCTGTTTCACCAGTAACACCCGCCTCCCAAGGACACAGAGGAGAACGGCACTCCACTCGTCGAACCCAGAGCCCAAGTCCTGCTGAAAAGACACCAGCGAGACAGACTGGAGCCTCGTTGGGAAGGACCCTACACAGTCGTCCTCAGTACCCCAACAGCCGTAAAAGTTGCTGGCAAAACTGCGTGGATTCATCATACTCATTTCAAGGCCCTTTCTCCGTGGGACACCGCAACCGATCAACAAGATGAGTGGACAATAACTAAGCAAGATAACCCCCTTAAGATAAAACTTACAAAATGTTAGAGTCCTGGTTTATCCCATTAAGCTTCTTACTCTTTACTATCCTGCTTTTGTCATCCCTTCCCGAGACCCCTAGTCACCTCCATAAGGTTCTCCAGTTAACACATTCCCTGTTAAATCATTCCAACCCTTCTCTGGCTCGAGATTGCTGGCTTTGCATGTCCCTGTCCACTGTAAGCTATAAAGCAACACCTGCACCCCCAAAAATATGGGCTCAAACCAACCTCACGTACCATCCGCTTTATAAAATGGGAATCCCACTCCAGGACTATAATGAAAAGTCCATAGTCAGTTTTTCTGTTACTGAAATGAACAAACAAACTCAAACGGGGCGAGCAGCACAACTCCTGCAATCCTTTATTGCTAACACCTCCGTGCACGCAAGTACAAACAAACCCCGCTTTACCCCCATAACCCTTGGCACCACTCTGGCTTTTCAGGCCCACATCTGCATTCAGCATAATATATCCTCTGGCCCACAGCTAGGGCATCTACTCCCCCAACAATGTAATTTTACACTCCAGCTTCAGGCCCCATCCGATCACGTTAACTATCAGGTCACCCAGGGTGCCCCTTTCAGACAGCCCGTCCGTTTTTCTGACCCTCCCAAGGTTAATACAACATTACTGCTTAATAAGAACTCAGGATTCTGTAATGGCCGCCACACCCCTTGTGTGACCCTCCACCCATGGACCCCTTGTTCCCAACCTCCCACTCCCTCAGAGTGTCTGCTCTTGCCCAATTTTAATCACTCCTCAGAATGGCTCCTAGTGGACTATAAGAGGTTCTTCATCCATTGGGAAAATAAAAGAGGGACCAGTCATCCCCAGATCCCTAGGAAATCTTTTCAACCTTTAACAGGCGCCACCCTAGCGAGCACCTTGGGTGTCTGGGAAAATGAAAAACAGGCGAATCACTCATCTCTTTAGCATCAATAATCAGTTTTGTTTACCTGAACAAGGTATTTTCTTTCTTTGCGGTACATCAACCTAACCTACCTATGCCTTCCTACAAACTGGACCGGCACCTGCACATTAGTATATCTAAGCCCTGAGATAGATACTGTCCAGGGAAACCAGAGCTTCACAGGCACCATTAGAACGCAAATTTGATCCCGGAGGGCTGTTGAGTTTATCCCTCTACTGGTAAGATTGGAAATTTCTGGTGCCGTGGCCACTGGATCAGCAGGGCTTGGAGTGGCAGTCCACTCCTATGTCAAACTGTCAAATCAATTAATAAGCGATATACAAGCCCTGTCTAGCACTATCCAAGACATCCAAGACCAGATTGACTCTCTGGCAGAAGTGGTCCTCCAAAATCGGAGAGGTCTAGACTTACTAACTGCAGAACAAGGAGGTATATGTCTAGCCTTACAGGAGCGATGTTGCTTCTATGCTAACAAATCAGGCATAGTTAGGAACAAAATAAAACAACTCCAGGAGGACTTAATCAAAAGACAGCGAGAGCTATCTGAGAGCCCCTTCTGGGGCTTGGGCGCCGGAAACGGACTCTGGGCCTACTTGATCCCCTTATTAGGACCGTTACTGGGAATCCTATTAATAGTGTCTGTGGGCCCCTGTGTGCTCAAGTGCATAACAAACTACATAGAGTCTCGCATACAGACAGTCAAGCTGATGGTCTTGAGAGCCCAGGGGTGGGAGCCGGTCCCTCATGCCACAGCTAGCGAGGAGTCAACAATTTGACTCCCCTCCCAAAACCAGTGGGGAATGTTGTAACCTGCCCCCTTGCTACATGGCAAAACTGTTGTAACTTGCCCCCTGGACTAAAAAGTTTGCTTAAACTGCATGTCAACACTGCTGCGCCGTTTCCTGTTCTGTATGCGCCAATAATTCCCTAAACTGCTGCGCCGTTCCCTGTTCTGTATGCGCCGATAGAATCCCCCACCCCATGTTCTGTATGTGCTGATAGAATGCCCCTAACTGAAACTTGTCCCCCCCTTGGTCTGTATGTGCTGATAGAAGCCCCCCAACTGAAATTTACCCCACCCTAAGCTTGTGGTTTGCAGGCATAAAAACCCAACCATCCACCCACCTGGCGCTCTCCTTGCCTGCGCTGCAACGGGGACGCCGCTGGGTACCAGCTAAAATAAAGCGCTCTTTCTTATAAGACGTCTTGATTTTTGGAATTTTTTGGGTGTCCCACAGGTAGAAGTTGTTCAGTTCAGTCAAATGGCATCTGAAAAGCCATATTTACGAGTTTTGGATGAGAATGGAGACAAATCATCAGATCACTCATGCATGGATGACAACGGTGACGACAACTTTGCAGTGGCCACGTGAGCCGAAGTTCCTGTGACAGTGAAATGGAGCAAGATGGACCGATGCAGACATAGAAAGTGCAGACCTCGTTGAATCAGATGACAAAGAAAACAGCAATGTGAGTACGTATTTGACTAGTAGAAATGGTACAAAATAGTCATGCAACCAAATGGAATAATCCAGTGTAATACAGTAATGCAACCAAATGGAATAATCCAGTGAAAATACAGCGAGGATCCTGGCAGGGGTGAAATCTATTGGACAGAATGCCAGCACTGCCATTCAATATTGGGAATTGTTTATAACAGACAAAATACTAAAAGATGTTGTGAAATATGCAAATGGTGAAGTACAAGTAAAATGTTTTATATGTTGATGTATTTTCCTAACTGAACAATGGATATTAAGAATTTAATACTTTATTTTATTGAAATTTTATGTTTCTGTTTACTGCACACTGTATAATATGATAAGAATCTCCTGACAAAACAGCAAGACCAGCAAGATGTCAAGTATGTCCTTAAAAAGGCCAGAAAAACAAAACACATGTGCTGTCAGTATAAGCGATACTTGTGTATGGAATGTGCTGTTGTCATGTATGAAGACTGTCTGGGTGTAATAACTGAAGTAAAGATTTATTTTGTAGAGTTACATTGTAGTTCATATAGGAATTTATTTCTGTTGTGTTTTAGACTTTGTACAATGAAAAACAGTCAATGCTGAAAATTTTGATGTTTTTTCATGAACACTCAAGAGATATTAAAAATTCAATACTTTAGCTTTTGATTTTTTTCCTGTTAAGTACTTGTTTAATATAATAAAACTCATAAAATTAAAATCAATAATTCATCAGTAGAAACAGTCTAAAGAATAAATGTGGGTATTACACACCCAAATAATGTGCTTTTATGGCAAATTGGTGTTACACCCTGTGTATAAGGTAAGAGGCCAAAAATCTCCCATGTAGGACAATGATTTGCCTTCTCACCCAACTTCGTAGTTTTTGGTTCTACTGTACTCATATTGTCAAACATAAACAAAGCAGAAATGATATGAATTAGGAAAAACAAGAAAGATTTCCTTTGCTTTGAGAGCTGGGAGATAACCATTGGTTTTAAAAATACAGAAAGCATCATTTTCTTAGTAGGTAACATGCCATCCTTAGCCATATTTTCACTCTATAAAAATGAATTTTCCCACTAAACAGGGTATTTCACACTAATCTTTGAATTGCACTACTAAGATGTAGTGAATACACAACTGCTTATAACCTCCTAGAACATTCTCTACAACAGATTTTAGTCACTGGAATAATTGCTCAGAAAAGTAGCACTGCCTCAGCTGTGATATGATCTAGACATCTTGTTTTCCCTTGAAAAGGTTTTGTGAACACAAATACTGGGTCCCTTGTGGTCTCATCAATCAAGAGAACATTTCTGAGCGGCTTCTGAGCACACATGTTTTAGTAAGTTGATCACAGATGTGGGATCTTCCCTCCTCATAATGGTGGAGCCAGGCACAGTCATGGTGGCCCCTGCCTCTGTACATTTATGGATAGTGTCTGGACCTACTCCACCACCTCTATATCCAGAGGTGGAAATGGGGTCATCAACCAGCGAGCCTTTGGCATCCTGTCTTCCATAGCTTTCTGTCCTCCAAACCCAGGTTCTACTGTCATGACCAAGGCCATATCTATTTGATTAGCTCATGGTGCCAGATACTCAACTACAGTTCTTGGTTTGATGGTTGATCCCATTCTCTCGGATATCTTTGATCAGACCCCCTGCATTGTCAGTAGCCTCAAGATGAGAGACATATTGATTGGCTCCTGCTCTGGCCATTGGGTTTACCCATTGTTCCAGCTTGGCCACCATCATATGCATTTCAAAGAAGCATCCCTAGCCTTTGTAGGGCTGCATTAGGAGGCTTTCTACCACAGGATGACTGGCTTGGTTACTTTTCTCTCATTGCTGAGACAAAATACCTGACCTCCAAAATTAAGGAAGGAAAGGTTTTATTTAGCTCACAGTTTGTGGAGGCTTCAGTCCATACTCGAATGGCTGCAAGGCAGCGTGGCACATGACAGATGGCAACTGTTCATGGTGCTGAAAGACAGCAAAAGCAACAAGAGCAAAAAGAAGTAGCAAGCAAGCCTCTTTCCCTCCCTTTCATTGTATGAAGGCTACCGGCCCCAGGGAGGGTGTAGCACTCACACCAGTTTTGGAAACAAAATGTCCCCCTTTTACATCCAGGTACAGATAATCAGGTCCAGAGTGTAGAATCCAGAGACATTCGTTCCCTAAAGATTGCTGTTAAGGATGGATGGACCAGTCTTGTGTGGCCTGATGTCATGGTTCTGGCTCTTTAAAGCAAGTCCTCTACTTTTCTTTTTTCTGTTTTTTGAGACAGGCTCTCACTGTGCATTTCAGGCTGGCCTTGAACTTGCAATGGTCCTTTCACCTCAGCCTTCCAAATGCTGGAATTACCAGCATGTGCCTCCACACTTAGCTATTCTACAAATTTTAAAGTTCTGCTTTCACATAAAACCATTAATCTACCTGAAATTGAGCTATGTTTATGGTGTGATATATGTAGGGCTAATTATTTTATGAAAAATTATAACAAATTATCCTACGATCGATGTTGACTAGATCATCCTCCTTTTCCTTGATTTGCAGGGCTTACTCTTAATGTTAATATTTCACGTGTGTAGGCCAGAAGGGCAATATATATGAAAGCTCAAGGAGAGGAGCCCTTTCCTTGTGCTGGGACAGCAACGAGTTTGGAATTTCTTCTCTCTGTTCTTTGCCAGAAGAAAAGTAGAAAAAAGACACGTTATTGGTTTTAGGGCTGCCCCAACAAATTATCAAGTGAGACAACAGAAATTTATTTTCTTACAGTTCTAGGGGCTTGGGGTTAGGGGAGTTGGTAAAGGAGAGTTTGGGGTGGAGGGATAAGTGGGGCTGGTCTCAAAAGATAGGTGGGTTTAGGGAGGAGAAGAGTGGGGAAGTAGCAAGTAAAATGACTTGTGTCCTCCCAGCATGATGTGTGAGTGGGCTGGGGGCATTTGGGGTTCTGTTTGATAAAGTGGAGGGGTGAATGTAGAGAAAAAGTCTGTGCACCAGGAAGCATCTTGAGAAGACGCACACTACAACAGGAAAGGCAAAGAATTCTTCTCTCACCCACCTAGACTCCAGATTGGGCCTAGATGTGACACTTTTAACTCAAGCACATATAACCATGATGGGGTTTGTGTATTGTGTGTGCGTGTATATGCATGTTTGTGTGTGCATGTACATGTCACATGCAAATACGTGTGTGTGTGTGTGTGTGTGTGTGTGTGTGTGTGTGTGTGTGTATACAATCTGTGGCTTAACATTACTGTGATTTTGGAGTTGTCTGTTCCTTTAGGGACTTCTTTCAACTTGTAGATGACAGAAATTAGATGTGGTTGAACCTATTTTTGCTTGATATTGTGCCACAGAAGACACTTTCCTCCAAGCTTAGGGATGTTTCTAGCACTCTCCATCTTTGATTTTCTCCTTATTCTTCCATATACCCTGAGTGCTGCATTCTTTCTGTAGGGGCTCACAGGGGACAGAAATAGAAAAGAAGATGATTGTTTCTTACTGAATAGCCAGCTGGGTTCATTGTCAGGTAATTTTGGGTTCTTAGGGGGTCAGTGGAGCCACTGATGACCTCTCTTCTGGGTCCTACCTCCGAGCCCACTGCCCCCAGACTCCCTCAGGAATTGATTTTGGGGGAGAAGCCATCCTGGGTGTTGGTGAAGTTATTCTGCAGAGGCACTTGTCCCTCAGTGGCCTCCTTGTCCACGGCAGCCTGGATGTCCCTGGCTTCCCGGAGGCCAGACTTGATGGCAGTGTCAAGCCACCCATGGGGCAGGCAGGTGTGCTCACCTGCAAAGTGGATGCGGCCCTCTGCCTGGGAGAGCTGCTGCAAATAGCCCACAAGTTGGTGGGGTGAGAACTGAGCAAAGGCACCAAAGGTGAGCGGGTCCAGGGACCAATGCTTGACCACTGAGGTGGGGCACATGTGCTGTAGCTCCTCCTTGGGTATCTGGTGCATAGCTGCCAGGTCGTCTAGGACAATGTCCACAACCTGGTCTTGCTTCATGGCAGTGAAGAAGAGGGAATCATCACCTAATGTGTAGGAAGCCAGGAGGACACCCTTGCCACCAGGGTAGCTGTGACTGGGGTAGTGTATGTAGCGCGAGGGTCGATCAGTGATGGAGACCCCACCCTCAATCCCATCCTTGTCCCAGAATCTCTGGGTGCAGGCCAAAATCACTTTGGTCGCACTGGTGTAATGCACTGAGCGCAGGGCGTCTCTCTTGCCTGGGGACAAGGGTGGCTGGAAGGCAATGAGACGAGTGGCTTTGGCTGAGCTGGAGATGATGATGTAGTCCGCTGTGAGGCTGTGCAGCTCTGATGTGGGTCCCCCCCTACGGTACAAAACCTGGACCTGAGGCCCATCCTTCACCACTGTCTCCACCCTGGACTCCAGCTGGATGGTGCCAGGCTTCAGGCTGGTGTTGAGGGCATTTGGGAACTGGTCAAAGCCTCCTGTGATCTCAAAGAATCTGAAAGGTCAAAGAGAGGAGGGGGTAAGGGTGGGAGGCACCACCAGACAGTGCCAATTGCCAATCGTGTTCTGGTCTAAAAGGGGATGGGAAACAGCTCCATGCACCCCCTACAGGGACATTTCATATACAGAGCCTTAGTCGATATACAGGAAAAGAGTCGCCCTTAGGGAAAGCTAGGTGCCTAATTTGATAGTTTGGAAAACTGACACCCAGAGAGAGGTAACTCTCCCAGGATCGCACAGACTGCTGAGCTGGAGCTCATGGATCCAGCCACCTGCAGGTTTGCTTCTCAGGAGGAATCCTGCAAACCTGGGTTTGGAATCTGGCTTCAACTTGTGCCAAAGCTGTACAAACTTGGATAACTTCCATAACATCTCAGCATCTGCACATGTAAAATGACTCTGAATAATACTGTCTACTTATTAAATGTGATCAAATGTGACAATTTTTTGAAAGTACTTAGCACAGTGCCTGGCACATAGTATATATCCAATAAATCGTGTCGGGGAGGGGCTCTCACTCTGGCCCTGGACTAGCTTTACTCTTCGTTTTTGGAGAAGATGTTCATGTTCTGCACAGACTCCAGCAGGGACTCAGAGTATCCAGAATTCTCGTTCATCACATCCCCGATCATCTCTACTGTTCCTCTGCTTAGCCCTCCTTTCTTCAGCAGGTAAGCCTGGGGGAAGGCACGTGTAGGGTAGGGTTGTGGGGTGGAGGGCCTTGTGTGTAGGAAGGGGCTTTAGCAGGGGGGCCTGGGTCTGAGCAAGGTGGGACTGGACTCCAGAGAGGTACAGGCTGTGGCAGTGGGAGGAGTGCATATTGGTGGGAAGGAACAACCCAGGGGCTAGTCCGAGCACAGGGACGACCATTCCACATTCATCCTGGGACTTCTTTGTTGCACTCACCTTTGTGGAGTAAGAATCATAAAAGGACATCAGCTGGCTGCAGTTGAATGTTTTCAGATTTTGTTTTATCTGCAGAAGGAGAGGAGAGATACCATTGTTAAGCTGGGTCTTCATGCTGTCGACAGGGAGGCCATGGTGAGGGCAGGTGGCTCTGCGTGCCTTTAGACTAGAGATAGCAGTGTTGGGGGTCCTGGATGTCCCTTGAAGAGGGTGGGGGTAGCAGGTAGAGGATGGAAGGGCCAGAGGAATAATAGCTCTAGGAACTCCTACAAGCTCCTTTCCATAAGTATGTCCCCTCCATTTAAAGACCTTTTTAAATTAAGGTGAATATCTTTGCTGTTGATTCACTACCAAGGACTAGTGTAGAATTCCCTTTCGTCCCCCTACCACTCATCAAGTAATGGGCCATGGGACCAGTCAGGGACAGGAGAGGCGACGGGGCTGGTGGTGCAGTCTTCTCAGTGGCAAATTCTCAGGTAGTGATTTAGAAGGAAAGGAAACCGATCACAAGAGTGAAGCAGGAGTCTGATGACCAGAGCCATCCACTAACTTCCAGGCAACCTTAAGGCCAACAGACCCTCTTACTTCCCAACCCTAGTTGGGGTAAGGCAGTCAGTACCTTGGTGATGGACTGGTAGAAGAGATTCATTGCATTCTTGGTCTTCTCTGTAGGGGCCATGGAATAGGCCAGGAGCTCTGGGTTGGCCATGACCTCCTTGGTGCGATAGCGTTGTCCGTTGATGAGGTACCAGGTGTTGCCATAAAATTGGATGAACTTGTTCAGCTTCAGGCCAAGATTCTCCATGAAGGTGCGGGTCAGCCTGGAGCAGAGGAAGATATCCTTTTTGCTTGCTCCATAATAGAAACCACTTCCAGGAAAATCAGTTTCATTTTGTGCCCAGGAAGATCAGACTAATTGCTTCCTTAACTCTAATTTCCTCTTCCCCTTGCTATGGTCACTGGGCACTTCTTTCCTTCTGTTTTGCCTCAGGGGGCTGAGGAGGTGGGGTGTTCACCCAACACCAAATTAGGGTCCTTTAGAAAATCCCAGCTGATAGGTTTCCAAAGTAGAGATTGAGGACTTTTGATTCAGATAGTATTTGAAATTCTGTTTTCCATGTCTAAATAATTTTGAGGTCATGTTTAATGACTCCTAGTTTGGGCTGCCCCCCTCCACTTTTGCTTCTGGATGGTTTGGAGGGAATATAGGTTCAATTTGCATTGAAGGCCAAAAAAAAAAGTCCTATTTGTAGAGGCATTGGGATGGCCAGGGACCCTGAGAACCGAGAATTTATCCATGTCCATACTGAGATATGGTTTAGGAGTCACCTTGGCCTTCTATGCCAAGTGCCTCCTTGGTCTTAAGGAGGAGCTGTGTGGCTTTCTCCTAGGAGAAATTTGGCCAAGTCACTATTGTATCTGAGCCCATTCTGAATTTGTCAATAGGAATAACAAGAATAGCAAATTATAGAGTTGTGAGGGTTGATCAAATAATATAATGCTTAGCACAGTTATTGTTAGTAACAAGGACTATAGTTTCACAGCTTCTTGTGACAACTGACATATAAAAAACTGCCCATATTTGGAGTATACAATCTGATGAATTAATGGTAACTATATAATTGTTAGTTCAAGATCTGCCACTTTCTGTGTGACTATGGGCCCTTAGCCTCGTCCTTCTGTATTAAGTGGGAGAGCACCATTGATCCTGACTTACGGGGCTGAATCACATGACAAAGTGAATTCTGAAGGGCTCTGACACGATGCAACAGGCCCCTCCTGCCTCTTCCCCACCCTCCTTCTTGGCCTCTGCCCATCTCTCTCCTGGGACTTACCTGTGGGATTTGGGAATCCGCATAGTCCCCAGCTCATAGTACCAGTCCTCTTCCTTATTCCTGAATGTGACTACCCGACCCCCGATGTGGTCACTGGCCTCTAAGACGGTTACCTGCAGTTCAATGGCAGTTAGCAATGATTAAGCGTTCAGGGTTTCAGACCCTTGGGAGAAAGGTACAGTTATTCAACTCCAACCTACCTTGCTTTTCCCTCCCAAGGAGGTAAACTAAAAGCAAATGATTGAGACTCTTCCAAGGCCACCTCACCTGGTGACCAAAGTCCTGCAGGGTCTTGGCTGCTGTCAGACCTGACACACCAGCTCCCACTACCACTATGCGCTTGGGCAGTGGGGAGGCAGGGAGCTCATCCTGGGCCATTGCAAGGAAGGACTCATATTCCGGGTCTTGGAAGCACTTGGCCAGATCCTCATCATAGGCAAAGCAGCTCGGGGTGGCCAGCAGGAGCCCCCAAATCAAGATTCCTGGGAGGAAGAGAAAGAAATATTGGGCCCAGTCTTTGCGACCCCTGGCTGCCCTGCCCAGAATGAGCTTGGCTGTGTGAACCAAGGCAGGATGGTCAGGTCGGGGCTGTGTCTGGCTATTTTGTGGTTGTAGATTTGTGCATTTGTGACACTGTCTATGTGGGGGAGATTGTGTTGCATGGGGACAGATGGATGTGTGGACTGTGGTGGTATCAGCTGTGTAATTACTGTGTGACTGTGAAGTTCATGTGTATTCATGTGACTGGAAACTCCTGTGTGTGCAGGTTCATTCTTGACTGTAAATGTGCATGCTCTTGAAGGGGAGTGGGTGTGTGAGCTTGTGTGCAAGTGTGGAAGGGACGATGGTGCTCTATGTGTCAGCTTGTGGGCGAGACTGTGGCTATGAGTCTGTGATTGCTGCTTCACAGGACTGTGCTGTTTGTGAAGGGTGTGTTTGTGAAACAGCGTAGGTGCCTGTGTGAGCGTGAGTGTGAGTGTGCATGGGAAGCTGAATGAGCTGAGAACTGGAATGCAGCTGGCCTCAGTTTGAAACAGTGAGAGTGAAGAGATGGCTGCATGTGTGAGAGGGTGTGTGTTTGTGTGCACATGTGCAAAAATGAGAGTGTGTGAAGAAGGGAGGAACAATTCTTTCAAGGGATAGGGAGTGGGGAGCGCCCTGTGGTAAACTGGCAGTCTATGGTTCTCCTCCAGCCGCACTGCACTTTATTTTTTTAAAGCTTTCCAGGTATTTAATGTAGTGCTCGCTTCAGCAGCACATGCCCTGTGGTAAACTGGCAGTCTATGGTTCTCCTCCAGCCGCACTGCACTTTATTTTTTTAAAGCTTTCCAGGTATTTAATGTAGTGCTCGCTTCAGCAGCACATATATCAGGTATTTAATGTGCAACTATGATCAGAAACCATTGTTCAGGGCCAGGGATGTAGCTCAGTGGCACAATGGCTGCCTGGCAAGCACAAGGTCCTGGGTTCAATTCCTAGTACCAAAAGAAAAGAAAGAAACTATTGTTCAGATAGCTAATAGCCACATGCAATGACGTCATAGGTGTAGGCAAGGATTTTCTGAACAGAATCCCAGTTGCACAGGATATAGTTCCAAGAATCAGCAAATGTGACCATATCAGATTAAAAAGCAAAGGAAACAACCAACAGACTGAAGAGACGAGCTACATAGTAGGAATTTTTTTTGCCAGCTATTTCTCAGACAGAGGACTCATATCTAGAATATATAAAGAACTAAAATAACTACACCTCAAAATAAAAAACCCAGTCAAAAAAACAGGCAAGTGCAATGAGTAGACACTGCACAAAAGAAGTACAAATGGACAATAAATACATGAAGAAATGCTCAACATTATTGACCATTAGAGAAATGCAAATTAAAACAGCGTGGAGTTTCTATCTTACTCCGGAAAGAATGGCCATCATTAAGAGATCAAATAGCAAATGTGGGCAAGGCTTCAGGGGAGAAAGGAAGCCTTCTGGCTTGCTGGTGGGAATGTAAACTATTACAGTCAAGGTGGAAATCGGTATGGAAATTCCTCAAAAAATGAAAAATAGAAATTCCATTTAACCTGGCTATTCCCCGTCTAGGTATTTTCTCTAAGGAGTTAGAGCCATTGTATTAGAGTGAAGCAGGCACACCCATGTTTATAGCAGCACAATTGATAATAACTAAATCTTGAAAGTGGCCTATATGTCTACAAACAGATGAACAGATAAAGAAAATGTGGAACTCGGACACAACGGACTGCTACTCTGCCATAAAGAAAGATAAACTTGAGTCATTTGTAGGAAAATGGATGCACCTTGAATCATAATGTTGAGTGAAATAACCCAGACATACAAGCTTAAATATTGCAGGGTTTCTCATACAAGAAACTCAAAGTATAACCAAAGATCAAAACAAAAGATAAATACAGTAATAGGAAGCAGGGAGATAGATCTTTCTCAAATGGGAAGAGGATCAAGAGATGGAAGGAAGTGGGGAGGAGGACAGGGAAAGGAGATGGAAAAAGGAACTAAGATTAGATACATACACATACCAACTGCACACAAGGAATGTAAAACATAACATACTGTGAACATGTACAAAAAGAGGAAAGTGACCAAGAGATGGGTGGAGGGGAAGGGAGGGAAAGGAAAGAGGGTGAAAAGAGAAAGGTGTATTATGTATATGTACCAATTCCACACAAGGATGTAAACATTATGTACTACAAACATGTACTAAGAAATTAAATAGATAAATACCATACCACAAATCCTGAGTGGCTTCATTTGCTTCTGTACAATCAAGTGGTCTGATGTATGGAGAAATTCACCTGGGAATTTGAAATGAAGGGTTGTGGAGTTTCCCCAGTGTCACCTACTCTCAACAGGGACTGGACACAGTGTGCCCCTTCCACTAGCTCTAGGTTTTCTTGGTAGGTGAGAACCCCTACAAGTCTTTGTATTGGTTGGACAGCTGCTAGAAGGAGGGGTATCCCCAGGGCCCGCCTGCTGAGGAGGGCCAGGTAACCTTGCTGGCTAGCAGTGCAGATCCTTCCCAGAGAGCCTTCCACTGGGGCAACTTCACAGGTCACAGGAGAGGGGTCACTAAGCCCAGGGGAGAAAGTCCTCAAGTCCTATCCCTTCTGCCCAACCCCCAGAACTATATCAAGCTTCCTAATCAACCCTCCACTTCTCACAAATGTTCGTATCTCCTTAAGCTATTGCCATTTCAGTCTCCATCTCTATGTTCCTACTCTTGAGTGCACCCAGCCCACAGACTCATTCTCCAGACCCAGCTCCGTCCTGTTGACTACCTTTAACAACTCAACCCATTCCTTGCCTCTTGACAAGTCCCCATTCCCTATATTATTCCTATCCTTTTATTTGCACGGCCCTATACCCACACTCGTCCTTGGACAAGTCAAATACTTTAACCCACTCCCACCATCTAGCTCCTCTTTGTGTTCCAGTGTTCAATGGAAAAAACTTCCTCAGGTTTTGCTCTCGCAAACCTGGAGGAGGCACCCCACTTACCATTTATCTTGACCATGACCCTGCTGCTCATGCCGAATCCTGAGCAACTCTCCTCTTTATGAGGAACCACCTCTACTCTTACAGTAATTGAATCGTTTTTTTTATTTTTTATTTTTTATTTTTTTATTTTAGAAACATAAAAGTACAAAAACATATTGACAAACAGACACCCATTATCATAGAAAATAGTACAATCACAACTAATCTATAGACAAGGTGATATGGTCTCAACAGTAGTTGTTGCTTTATCCATTGATATCTTCGAATTGTAGATGTATGGACCCATATACAGAC
>PVLD010031300.1:0-15868 GCA_004027595.1 Dinomys branickii | reverse complement strand
CTCAAAAAGACCAGAAAAAAAAAAAAAAAGTTACCAATTAATTAGAAAGAAGCTAATGATAACACTGTGAAGTAATTAACCACAGTCCAAAGCAAGACAAGAAAATGTTATAAAAATAATAGATTCACAGTGAACAGCAGTGGTGGTGTTATAGGCAGCTGAGTTAAATAGAAATACTATAGGCAGGCAGGCAGGTCGGTGCCGCTCGAAGGAGCCGACAGAACTGAAGGATTGTGAATCTCTTTTTGAGTTAGATGTGTTTCTTGTTTGTAGCATATTGTTGTATTTTGTTTCTTGATCCACTCTGCTAGTCTGTTTCTTTTGATTGGTGAATTTATACCATTTATATTAATGGTTATAAATGATATGTATGGCTTATCTTTGTCATGTTATTTTTCGATTGTTGGTTCCATACATTTCCCCTCTGTTTAATTGCTTGACCTGCTTGGTTGTTCCTTTTTATTGTTGTTCTTGGAATTGTGGTCATTTTTATCTTTCTAGAACATTTTTTGGTACTCTTTGTAGGGTTGGTTTGTGGTCATGAATTTCTTCAGCTGCTCTTTGTCATAGAACTATCACATTTCTCCATTAATTTTGAAAGATAGTCTTTCATGGTACTTCAGTCTACGTTGGAAATTGTTTTATTTCAGGAAGTGAAATATTACACTCCACTTCTTGATGGTTTGTGTTGGGAAGTCTGCCATAAATGTGATGGGCTTTACTTTGTAGCTCATCTATTTCTTTTTGCAACATCTTTTAATATTCTGTTCTTTTGCTGAATTTCTAGGATCTTGATTATTATATGTCTGGATGTACATTTATTTAGGTTATGGCTAACTGGAGTTCTATATGCCTCACTTACTGTATGTCAAATTCTTTTCCCATGCTTGGGAAATTTTCTGTTATTACTTTTGCAGATAGTCTTTTTATGTCATTTGTGTTGAATCCTGCATTTTCATTAACACCCGTCAGTCTCGAAGTTGATTGTCACTTCTGTGATGGTGCAGGGTCGGGGGAGGACTTTCTCCCCTACTGAGCATCTCACTGAATCTTCCAAGCTGCCAATGATACTTTTAACAAATTCTCCTACTTCAAGTGATTGTGCCTCTAGGACTTAACTGGAATTTTGATTAATAATGCTCAAATGAGTATGCCACATGGTCTACTACTGATTATTGTTATTTAAATGTTTTAAGTGGCATCTTCCTTAACTAATGTTGTACATTTGCCTAGGGTCAATGGTATTAGGAAGTGACTTAATTTAAATCACTCCCAACTTTACACTTCTAATGTAGCTCAGAAATGTAAATGTGACGGTTGGAGTTACAAAAACAACTGAATGACTTTATATATATCTTCTAATATGTTAAACTAGCGTATGATTTTGAGTTTAGGGTTTTGTTTTGCCCATACTATGTGTTGGAAAATTTAGTCCTTGTTTCCCATCATTGCCATAGCCTGAAGTCTCTGTCAAATGTAAGCAATCATTCCAAGGCTTGACTTCTTTGTTTTTGACAATTATATTTGACTAATTTGTTATAATTCTATGAGCAGTAGGCTTTCCCTTCCTGGTTCTATGGTTCATAAAATTCCGCAATGAATAATGGTTCACTGACAAACTTAATTACCTTTGCGTCCATTTTAGATCTTTGCATTTGAAGCACTTTTCAAGACATATAACTTATTAAATAGAAACATCATAATGGATATAACATTTCATTTTCTAAAATAAATTTAGCTATTTTAAGAATTATTTCAAAATTATTTGAAGTTTAATTCATTGTGGTATAATGTCATTTTAACTAAGCAGCCTAAGCATTTGTCAATATATCAGAAAGATTATGAATTGATATAAATAATATTTCCCTCTCACATGGGTAAGTTTTACAAAACTTTCTTTAGCCTTACAATAAGCTGAGAAAATATGCTCTTTTGTCTAAAAACCTTGGCCTTGGCCTCAGTAGATTCGTACATATATAGATAGATAGATAGATAAAGATATATATATATAGATACATAGATATATAGATATGGTAGCATTAGAAAATAAAACACAAAAGGCATAAGTGAAGAGTTTTGTATAAAAACTCAAACATAACTAACCCTATTATGTGTTCCATTCTTGTCAATTCTTGTCACTGTAAAATCTATGAGCTTTTTCAACTGTCTTTCCAGACTAACATCCTTATCTTCATACATGGCCATGCTTTCTCTCTCAACATAATCTCCCATTGCTTCCTCATCTCTAATCATTTTTGGGAAGTACTTGGATATCCCAGGCACAGGCTAAAAATTTTCAGGAGTTTCCATCTACCCCCTGGATTTCCACTGATGATGAAGTGCATATGGTGTCTCTTGAGAACTGTCCATCCCCTGACAATTCTCAGACCTTAGGGTCAGGGAATGGAGCTGCTCCTCTAGCAGCCTGCAGCTCTTGAGCCAACATTTTAGCTCATTAGAAGCTAAAATCACCATCACATCACCCTCTGCATTTTTCCCTCTGAGGTTTCTTCTGACTTCCTAGTTAGTTCACACATCCCCTGACACTGTACCCTTGGGGGAAAGCCAGGATGGATGAGTGCAGCAGGGAGGCAAGCAGTAGCCTTGCAGACACTTCGGTTTCATTCACTTATTGGTCTCTATGTTGAGAGCGTTGTTCTTTCTTTTCTTATTTTTTCAAGTACACACTTGCAGTACATGATTACATTTATCATGGGAAGCTGGTGTATGTCTGTGACACATTTGAATTCTTTTTAAAATCCCCTTTCCTTTCCCTCCTCCGTGCTTCCTCCGTCTCCTACAAATGTTATCTTTTGCAAAAGATGTTTTGACTAATTTATCCTATTTTCACAGGGACTGGCATGGGGTCTAGCACTAAAACTACATTCAGTGAAGAGTTGTGAGAAGGAATAAACAACGCCAGAATAACATTGTTACCTATCTAGTGCAAGAGTTCACGTTTTGGGAATTCTTAATACACGGCAGGCTTTGCCTTAAGCAGTTTACATAAACAAAGTGTTATTAGTACCTTGAGGAATTGAGATTAAACAACTTACTTAACTTAGGTCGTACAGTTCAAATACAATAGAACTGATATTTGAGTAAGACTATGTGCTTCTAGAGCCCATAACCTTAATTACTATGTTGAAACACTTGTGGCTGGCATGGTGAATGAGGAATCATTCCACACCTAAGAGCCCTGCCTCTTCCTTAGCAGGGATGGGGAGTCTATGATGGCCTGAGCAGACTTCCCAGAAAAGCTTCCCTAGCCTCATAACAGCCTCAGCCTCAACCTCAGAGAACAGTTCTGGCTACAAAGAAGAGTTGACATCTTCAGAGTCAGGGAAGAGAGTAGCCAGAGTAGCCCTCGTGAAGGTAATTAAGGTTCTAGTTGCTCATCACAGCTGGGGAAAGAAGGAAGAGGAGTAAGAGAGAAATGAGAAAAGAGATTGAAAAAAACCCCAGAAAAACCAAAACACTTAAACCAATAGTACAACTAATATTTATATGTATTAGGATAAACTAAGGAGAAAAGTTCAATTAGGTAACCTTCCTAGTAATCCCCCCAAAAAAGAGATTGAAGAGGCAGGAACCAAAATGAGCCAGGGAAGGAGCACGGGGAAAGCAGAGCCTGGGTGGGGGCGCTGTTCTAACAGGACAGCGAAACATTTACTGGCAAAGCACCTGTACAAAAGAGTCTGAATTCTAAGCTCAGTGCAGAGACAAAATGCCCAGGGGGCAATTTTATTTTTGAAAACTCCTAAAATTTCTATGAATACATACAGAAGACCAACTGTATCCAACCCCACAGAATGTCATGCATATCAGATCTATAAAATGATATATAAAAATATAAGGAAGGATCCGTATGAAAATATCACAAGATTTTCAGAGCAGGAGGCCAAGACCTGAGTGCACAGGGTTTGATAAATTTAAATGCTTGTGTGGTGAGACTTTACTGTATTTATTTATTCAATGCCTATCTTCTGGAAATTGAAAATTCTTATATTGAATGCACTGCCATTTGAAAACAGTGGTGTCCTCTGAGATATACCTCGTTGAGGGGAGACAGCCTACACAGAATTTGCATAAAATGTGCTTTGCTCCTGAGTCACTGGCTAGTAGGAGTTTGCCACCTGTTATGGAATTAATTTGCTGTTCAGGACTCCAGTGTGGGGAAGGTGATGTATCAATGCAAAAGAAGGCTAAAGTTAATAATGTGCTCTGGGTGGCTTAGAGTCCAGTTATTAAGTCCTGAAGTTTGTTAACTCTGACATAGATCTTGTACCTGAAAACCAGCACTAAATTTAAAAGAAATGCATAGGCTGCTGAAGTAGTATTTCATATTTTTGCAAGTCTTTTTCAATAGCAGTTTGTTTATTGAAAATTCCTGGAAGCTACAAAGTGCCATCTGTTTCCTTATCAAATTTCAGCCCCACAATCACAGACAAATATTATTGCTTTTTTCATTCTTGAGGTTGCTTAGGAACAATGTGGTTATATTCCTGTGTTGATGGTGACTGGAGTCACTGATAAAGGGACAAATGCAAGAGTGAAAAAAGTGCCCAAATTCCGGAAACTGTCTGAAAAATCAATTTCTAATCCATAAACATATCCGAGTTAATTCCCCAAGGTACCACATGACACACTGAGAACGATGTCCTCCTTAGAAACTGTCATCCACAGGCACACAACTTGATGAAGCATTTTCACGTCGGTGGGGAATTTTCACAGCAAGCTCCTTCACAGGTGATCTTCAAAGAGTGTTAGCCTTATAGATGGGGGAAATGTCAGGGACCCCCTGAGAGGCCTCTCCAGGCACGGATCACTCCGGCTGAAGATGGTCAGACTGCCTCTTCACTAGCCCAGCAGGGCAGAGTCACTATTTCAATTGCGTTAGTTGCTGTGCAAATGAAGAGATGCGAGCCAACAGAGCAGAGTGCCAAGCATATCCTTGAAGAGAGGTGCGCTCTCTGGGTAAAGAGGAAAAGAAGAGACGAAAAGCAAACAAAACACTGTGACTGCTGTGGTTGTGTTTATTCAAAGAGAAAAAAATACGTTTTTTCAAAGTCAAATCAATGATGTTGTGTGTTACGGTTTTACAAAAGCATGGAGCAGATCAACCTATTACACTTAAAATGGCCAAGACAATCTTTTGCTAGGAAAAGCCAAAGAAAATCTCACTCTAGCAAATGGACAGATTCCTTCATATATATTTAAAAATATTGTAACGGGTCTATATTGGCACAGACATTGTTTCACGTTGGGCATATATCTGAAGCATCAATACTCAATACAACATTTAATTTATTCTAACCAGATACATTAGATTGCATATTAAAGTATTGATTCACATACATCTTGCTAGCCCACTATGTCATCTAAAATATCAAGTCTGTGTGGTTCAGTCATGTTATCCTTTTATTTTAAGCCTTTGGCAATATCTCTTTTTACTTGAATTTGTTCCTGTTCCAAAGCTGTTTTAAGCACCTACTGTAAGAAAGACATTTTATTAAGTACTCATATAAGTTTCATCTTCTCAGTGACTTTACGGTCTATGTCTTACCTTTTCTATTTCCAAGTGAGGAAACTGATAGTCGAGATCTTAGTCATTTTCTCCACATTTGTTTGGTTGCAGAATGGATTTTTTAACCACATTACAGATCAATCGTTTCCTAGAGATGATTAGTAGGAAACGAATTGAAATCTTGTCCTCTCTGCCATCCAAAACGTGCATCTCAGATGTTCCAAGTTGGGTTGTAGAGTCACAGTGAGCGAATCGTGGTGGAACACAAAGTAAGTGAAAATGTAGGCACTCTTTCTCTCTCTTTCCATATATATATTAGAGTTATGGCAAATTACTAATGGGACTGAAATCAGATCAGTTCTCCAGGAAATTAAAATCAAGGGTGATTATCCAAGTGAACTGTGCCTTCTGCAGACTGTATCGTGGGTCAAGCAGAGCTTGGAGGTTACAGTGTTCACACACTGAAAGCCAGAATATATTAAAGTTGGTATATGTGCTCAGCATGACTTATTGTGCATCTCAAAGTACCACTAAGAACAGAGCGTAACTATAAATTGCTGAGATTACAAGCAATAAAGAAAATAAATTTGATATTATAATGCTATTATTTATAATATTAACTCACAGTTAAGTGAAATTAATGGATTTCACCATGACCTTTTCATACATGCATGTATCATACCTTCTTCACATCCTCTTTCCCTTCTAGACCTCCTATCCCTCTCTTCTGTCTTATACTGGTCCCTACTTGGTTTCCTTTCACTAATAGTCATGCTTTTACTTTTGGGTCAAATTTTAAAATTTCCACTTATGAGAGAAACTTGTGATGTTTGTCTTTCTAAGTCTGGCTTATGTTGCTTAACAAAATAAACTCCAGTTTCATCTGTTTTCCTGCAAATGACCAGAGTTCATTCTTTTTTATGGGTAAGTAATATTTTCTTATGTACAAATACCATATTTTCATGTATTAACCTGTGGAAAATACCTCACTTGATTCCCTAACTTAGGGATTGTAACTACTGCCACAATAAGCAGAGTGTACAGGTAGCTCTTTTTTATTCTGATTTGAATTCTTTCTGGTACACATTCAGAAGTGTAATTGCTGGGTTAAATGGTAAATTTATTTCTTTATTTCTTCATTTGTGAGAACCTCCGTATTGCTTACCTTAATGGGCACGTTAATTTACATTCCATCAACCGTCATGATACTATTCAAAGCACCAAACTGACAAGGTGACTGACCCTAATGGCATCGTTACGTGTATTTTTTAAAATCTGCTCCTTGTGCCACAGGTGGTTGGGAGCAGCCCATTCTTCAGCTGTAAGTATTGCAGTTGAAATGCCAACATTTGGGGATCCTTTTATTTTCAATTTTCTTTTTTGGTCAAGAAATAAAGCACATTTCACGTTTTCAAAAGAATAGTAAGCAAGAGGCATGTTCAAAAGCATCCTTTAACTTTCTCTGTGCCTACCGAAGCCTAGAAGCTTTGGCAATGGGAACAACTGGCTGCTTCTTCTCAAAGCACAAGTCACAGCTTCTATAATATTTAGAGGCTCCAATAAACATATGAATAGCTAGACTTTTTATGTTATTATCTGTAACATGGGAAAAGGTATAAAGACAGAATCTCATAGCAGAGAAAACCTACAGTAGTCACCCACGAATAAACACATACTCCATCTCTTGAGTGATACACTCTTTCAACTAGTTACAATTTGGTGCAAACAAAATGTACAATGGGTGATATGTGGAGGATCTCCTGCTCCTTGCTCTTCCCTCCGTCTTTATTTCTATCCTTCTGCTATTTCCACCAGGGTCCTCTTTTGATTCTGCTATATGCTCTTGCGTCTGCAGTGCCAAAATATCATTAACACTGAGTATTCCCATTCTTCAGCGTGGAGAATCTCAAAAACACATCCCCAAACCCCTTACTTAAAATGATTGCCTCTCATTGTTTTATTTATTTATTTATTTATATTTTCATTATAGCACATGTTTGCAGTAGATGATGTTTATATTCACTATGGAACGCTGGTATATGCGCATAACACATCTTAATTCTTTTGTCTCCTTCGTTTCTCTGCCCCCTGCTCTCCTCTCAGTCCCCTTCCCCTTTGCATGAATGAATCCCCCACTTCCAGATATCACAAAAGATTAAGAGAAACCGGGGACAGAGAATGCCACCGTACCTTATGTTCTCTGCCCTTCAGAGTTGTACCGCTGTGAGGAGTATGATGTTAGCCGTTAAAAGTTTGTGGCGGTGGAAAAGAATCAGTATTCTCTGGTAGCTATAGCCATCTCCAATTCCATGATAGCAAAGTAAGTCCAAGGCTGCATATAGTCCTTATCCCTTCATTTATTCATTCTTCTAAATCCTTATTCAACAAATACAAATCAAATGCCTACAGTCTGCAAGACAATGAACCAAATGCCAGAGAAATACTAAAATCACGAAGAAAATAAAGAACTAAAATGTTGACAACACTGAAAAATCAGCAGCTCTGTTTAGGTCTACTAGAGAAGTAATTTGGAGGGGAAACTGCCACCTCCAAAATAAAGAGACAGCCGGGTGGATACAAATTTTCACAACCTATCACAGAAGAACAAGAACCAGTACTAGGGTTGGAAAATCTGAACTGAACTATAACTAATGAACTGCTGCAGGCTCTATAAGCACAAATATGAGATTTTAAAACTCCCAAGGGTAACATTATAGGGTGGGCATGTGCTTCTTTACCTTTAGGAACTCAACTAAATAGATCTTCATGATGAAAATTGGAAAGAATAATTCTTTCATGATTCCAGCAGAGGAAAGGGAAGAAGAATCACTTGGAAATACATCAGATCATTCTGTTCTTAACATGGCCTACCTTCAGGAAACTATTTTACAAGATGTTATCCTACTGGGGTTTTATCATAGTATAATCTACCTGGGAGATCATAAATATGCAACTCCAGCCCCACATACCCATTCTGTTCTACCTAAAAGAGGGAAGCAGGAAAGAAATTCACAGGCCAGGGTCACAGAATCCCAGAAAAACCAATCAAACCAGATGGAAGAGTCTTTGCATTGAGGAGCTGGAAGGCAACTTTTTATTATGCTAGTGGACTGGTGGGAATCAGTTCCAAATCACCATCAATGAATCAGCTCAGAGCTTAGTTTAAATCCAGCTTGCAAGCAGGAAGTACAAAGCTGATGGCAGATTATTACATGATTGGTTATATGTATTGAGTCATGTGTTATCAAGCAAATAGATTTACTTAAATGAAATTATTTATCATAAGATAGGAACATTCTGGGAAGGAGGGGAGGGGGTATGGATGAAGCAAGTAGAGTTAAAGGGGTCTTTCACTGAGCCAGTCTGTCCCAGACATCAAGTCTTTGAAACAAGTTGGAAATAATATATATTTACTGTAATTAAGGAAAAACACAAACTAAACACAGTTAAGTTGGCTCAGCTCATTGTCAAAGAGAAGCAGTTCAATGCAGACAGTCAAGGCTGACTGAACTGAGCAAGCTAACTGCGTGACAAGCAGCAGGAGCCTGTGGTCACAAACCTCTAATTGATTTTAAATTTTTCCTATAAAATGTCTGTAAGTTTGCTACTTTATAACTGCCCTTACAACAGATCACCTAGACATGGGTCTAAATCATAAGTCCATAGAACATTGCCTTCTCACTTTATCACTAGATAATGGAAGTCTGTTGCTTTTACCCAGTATATCATATCTCAAGAGAATAGGAGCAGGCATGATAAAAGATAAAAAGAGAATCAATTAAAAGAAGCATCACAATTAAGTCAGGTATGTCAGAGCTGCTGGAATTACTAGGTTGAGAATTTTTAAGTCATTCATACTATTAATGGATTTAATAGGAAAGGCAAGAAACATACAATAACTGATCAGTGATATAAGTAGAGAAGTAAAAATCCGATGAATGAAGAAAACTTTAAAACTAACAATAGCATAACATAAAAAATGCACAGCTGGGAAAAGGATCTGTATTCTTGAGGGTAAGAGAACAGAATCTTCTGCAACTGAAAATCAATTAAGGAATCACCTAAAAACAACAACCAAAAAGGACTACCCAACAACTATAAAACAGCGTTAAGAAGGAGAAAGAACATAAAAGAAGCTATATTAAAAGTAATAATAACTGAGAATTTTCTCAAAATAATATCTGACACCAAAATAAAGATTCAGGAAGCACTGAGAACACCAAAGAGGATAAATATAAAAAAGTAAAAGAAAAATCATAGACATCATATTCAATGTTTAGAAAATTAATGAAAAAGAACTTGACTCACATGTAGAGGAGCACACTTGTAATCTCAGCACTCAGAAGGCTAAGGCAAGAGGATGGCTGCGAGTTTGAGACCAGCCTGGGCTACAGAGTGAGTTGAAGGCCAGCCTGAACCTGCATAGTGAGACCCTGTCTCAAAAAGGCAAAATAAAGAACTTGAAAGAAGCTGGGGTTAGGGTAACACCATGAAGCAAACAAAAGAAATCCAATTTCTCCCAGAATCCACAGAGCAAAAGGTGGGATACTGAAAGTGGTGAAAGGGGAAAATGTCCACTCCTCTAAGATTCTGTACATTTACAAATAAAGAAGATACAAATAGATGCTCAAACACATCTTGAACCTATTTGTCGACAGGAGAACTGCCCTGTGCAGAAGGTTAAAGGTGTTTAGAAAGAAGGAAAACAATGTACGCACAAAACTCAGGTCCTCAAAAAGTGAAAAAAAAAAAAGTAAGTGGGGATAAATTAAATGTTTTATTTTCTCATTCTTAATTGTTCTAACAAGCAAGAATTTGTTCAAAATAATAAGAGCAACAAAGTGTTTTGGTATATATGTAACATACATATATATTGTATATACATACATGTATAAAGTGAAATGAACATAATCATACGATGAACAGAGGAAGAACACAGGAATGTGAATGTGATCATATTCTTACCACCTGCAAAGCACAACAATGTTATTTGACAGTGGACTCCAATTTGTTGCAAAGGCATATTGTAAGCTCTAGGAGAGTAATAAAGGTCAAAAATTATAGCAGTATCTAAGAGAGAAGAGAAATGGGATCCAGCACTCAACTGAAATCACATGAAGCAGAAATTGTGGAAAACAAAGATAGGAATAAAAATAAGGACAAAAAAGACAGAATCACATATGGTAAAAATTAGTTCAAATGTATCAAGAATGACTTTAAACTTCATTGTCTAAATATGTATATTGAGAGACAGGAATTGTCAGAACGGACTTGTAAAAACAAGACCCAAACTCATGATGTCCTACAAGAAGTCCACTGTAAGTACAAAGATATATCATGATTAAAGATAAAAAGTTGAATACTGTGCTAACTGTAATCAAAATATAGTGGATATAGCTATATTAAGTTCAAGCAATGAATGAATGCAAGTAAAAAAGATATCAGAGATAAATAGGGATATTACGTCATGATAAAGGGGCTAATTCTCTTAAGAAGACATAATCATCCTTAATTCATCTACTCACAGTGTCTACACATGTGAAGAAAAAACCGATAGAAGTGCAAGTAGAAATAAATGTACCCACTATTGTTTCTGGCAATTGTGATGTCCCTTGTTCAGAAATGGACTGAAGCAACAGACAGAAAACCAACAAGTGAATAGGTGAACTCAATCTCCCCATTGATCAACTGGTGATAGCTGATATCTAAAGACTATTGCAGCCAGCATCAGAAAAATATTCGTTCTTCTTAAGCTTACACGGAATGACTCATCCAAACAAACCACATCCCAAAGCATAAAACAACTTAACAAATTTAGAAGAACAGAAATAATACATGTCTTCTTTCAGACCTCATTGGCATTAGCCTACAAATGAAGAGCAAAGCAGGGAGTGGTGGAACATGTCTATAATCCCAGCACTCTGGGTGACTGAGGTAGGCGGACTACAATTTTGAGCCCAGCCTATGCAGTTTACTAACTTATGCAGAAACTGTTTTAAAGTAAAAAAAATTAAAAATTGAACCATGGAAGCTTCAATACCATATGGTATCTCTTATTGGAGTCAGGCAAAGCACAAAGAGAAGAATAAAGGATGGATAGAGGGAAAACGGGCTTGGGGTCTTGCAATAGGGAAGTTGGGGGAACAAGAGGAAGAGGTGTGGACAAAGGGAAAGAAAAACAAGTAGGGTACAGATATTCCATGTACAGGGACTGAACAACCTCAGTAAGTAATAGCATTCTTCTTATAACATGAGCTAAGATTAATGATAGCAACAAGAATAAAAGTCAGAATAGGGGGATTAGAAAGAAGAAGGGAGAGGGAAGGGAAGGGATTTAAAAAAGAAACAAGCTATACTATGCACCTGTGCCCACTCTCCAAGATGGCTGTAAACCATACATTCGACAAATATGTACTGATAAAAATTTTGAAAAGTTTAAAAAAAGAGCTGTGGATATAAATGACTGCAAAGGTCCTGAATTCATTCCAAGTATAAAAAATAGTAGATATTAATCTAACAATCCCCTAAATACATGAGAATTAAACAACACATTTCTAAATAATATATGGGTCAAGAAAAAAATAAAAAAATATTTTTAACTATTGTAAAATAAATAAAAATTAAAATACAAACAACCGAAATTTGTGAGAGTCAGTAAAAGCCATGTTTAAAAGAAATATATGGCATTGAATGCATATATTAGAAAAGGAAATTTTTAAATCAATAATCTAAGATTCCATTCTAGTGAACTAGGAAAAGAAGAACAAATTAATTCCAAAGCAAGAAGGAAAAAAATAATTAAAAGCAGAGCAGAAATCAATGAAATAGAAAAAAGAAACTTAACAGTGAAAATTAAACAGAACCAAAAAATTGTTTGTAAAGATCAATAAAATTATTAAGTTTCTATTCAGACGTAAAAAAAGGACATAAGTTATTAACATCATTAATAAAAGAGGAGATGTCACTACAGATCTGGATGTTAAAAAGATTTAAAAATATTACGAATATCTCTAAGCCCACAAATTTGATAGCCTAAATTAAATTGACTAATTACTGCAAGAGAATAATATAGCAAAATTCATCAAGGAAGAAATAGAGAACTTAAATAAGGTTATATCTACTGAAGAAAGTTTATCAATGATAAATAAGTGTCAAATCCGAAATTGACAGTCCCAAATGGATTAATTAGTGAATTCTAGCAAATGTTTAAGAAAGAAACTATACCAGTGAAAACATTCATAATTTCTTCCACATGATAGAAGCAAAACTATAGAAGTGGTTTCCATGTTTTAGGGAAATGAATTATTAAATAGAGCACAAAGGATTTTCTGAGAAGTGAAACTGTTCTGTGCGATACTGTAATTATGGTTGCATATTGTTATATATTTGTCCAAAACCATATGACATGAACATCATATACAGTTGTAATGTAAACTATGGACTTTCAATGATGATCATGTGTCAGTGCAAGTTCACTGATTGTAACCATTGTACCACTGATCTGTGAGATGTTGACAGTGGAAGAGGTGGCAGTGAACGGAGAAAAGGGGGACTTTGGGACTAAGCTGGATTAAAATAAGCAAAATGTAGGTATCAACAAGTCTCAATATTATGCAACATTAACGTTTACTAATAAAAATATAGTTAAAATAACAGATATAAGTATCCTTCCCTCAAGAGCTATAGTGTGTAGTAGGGATTATAGCTCACTAAGTAATAAATTAAAAACTGCATATGAAAAAGCATAAGAAAGGAAGTCATAAATGCTGTTAAATCACAAAGACTGAATACTTAAGTAAGATTTGGAAGATGTATATCTATCGTACACAATGTCATATGTAAGCAGCAACTGTTATTTGAACAGTGTGCTAGGCCATAGGTAGCTTTTGTTGCAACAGGCAAATATTACCCAGCATCTGGAGTTAGCCCTGGCACTTCTAGTTCTGGCAAATTAGGGCTCTACACACTAGGAAACTCTTCAACTTGAGAAAACATTTAGAAAATATTGAATGAAATAAATCATGTACAAAACACTGATTATACTGGGAATATTACAAAGAATCAAAAACTTGATCTTATCATACTAAAAAGTTTTTGCACAGCAAAAGAAATCACCGACAGAGTGAAAAGAAAGCCCACAGAGTGGGAAGAGTATTTTGCCAGCTGTTCCTCAGATAAAGGACTAATATCTAGAACATATAGAGAAATACGGGCTGAGGATGTAGCTTAGTAGTAGAGTGCCTCTCTGGCATGCACAAGGCCCAGATTTCAATCCTCAGTAGCACGGAAAACAAAAAGAAGTGAAACAACTAAGACCCTCCCTCAAATTCAAAGACACAATCCAAAAATGGGCATCTGAGATGAATATACACTTCTCAAATGAAGAAATAAAATTGCAAATAAATATATGAAAAAATGTTAGACATCACTGGTCATTCAAGAGATGCACATTAAAACAATACTGAGATTTCATCTTACTTCAGAAAGAATGGGTATTATGAAAAAATCAAGTAATAAAAAACGCTGGTGGGACTGAGGGAAAAGGAACCCTTCACTGTTGGTGGGAGTGTGAACTGATAAAAAACACTGTGGAAATTGGTATGAAAATTCCTCAAAAATCTAGGACGAGAGATTCCATTTGGCCCAGAAATTCTCCTTATTGGTATTTTCCTGAAAGAATTAAAAGCTTCATAACACAGCAGTATATGCACACTCGTGTTTAAATCAGCACAGCTTGTAATAACTAAATGTTGGAAACTGCCCAAATGCCCATCAACTGATGATTGGATAAAGATTTATTTTTTATACAGTGGAGTACTACCCAGCCAGAAAGAAGAATAAAACTGAGATATTTCTATGTAAATGGATTCACCTTGATCCCATACTCTCATGTGGAGTAAATCAGACACACGTGTAAATATCAAATTGTCTCTGTGGTATGAGAAACTGAAAGTGTACATAAGGACCAAAGTATATAACAGATATAATGAAATGGGAAGAAATAGTTCAAATGGGAAGGGGAACAAGACAGAGGGAAGGGAAAAAAGAAGAAAGGGAAAAGAAAACAGAAAAACATAATAAAACAGAAATGAAGCTTTTGTAGATAAGGAGGGGGAAGGGGTTGAAGAGAGGGGAGAGGGATACAAAAAGAGAGGAATAAGATATATCGTATACAGGTACAAATTCCCAGTGATTAATGCAATCACTATGTATATCTCAATTATAGGAATAAGTTTAATGTAAAAACTAAATTGTCAAACAAAAGAAAAATCTTAAAATGCATTAATCAGCAAAAGAAAACTGTTAAGAAATTCTTAGTGAAATCTATATCCCCCCCAAATAAAGGATAATTGCAATTGACAGTTTCCTTATGGAGATTTAAATAATATAAAAATGCTGAGATTCCATTTCCAAGGCCTGAAAATAGTCTGAGGACATACAGTGTATAAAGCTGAGTCTTCGATGGAGATCCGGGGAAGATGGCGACCAGGTGAGCAGCAAGGGAGTGAACCTCCTTAATAAACACCACCAGCTCGAGACAGACTCGGCGAGCGTGAATGCCGGGACCTCGGCTGGGAAGTTTAAACTGGGCGTATTTCTCTGAGATGCCGGGGGAGATGTGGTAGGGTGGACCAGGCTGCCGGGGCGAGACGTGGGAAAGCCCCAGACGCTGGGAGCCAGGGACGATCCGCGCGGGGAAGAAGCTTGGCTCGGTCCAAGCGCAGTGGGAGCGCGGCCGCCTCGGTCCCTCCCGCCTCCCGAGCCAGTGCAGCCCCCCGGCGACTCCCGACAGAGATCGGCTTGCTAGCGGCGGAGACGCCCGGCAATCCCACGTTTCGCGCGTGTCAGGTGGGCCGCGCAGAGGGCCCCAAACGCCGCCGGGAGCGGAGAGAAAGATTTGCTGGGTCCTAGCGCCCCGAGAATACAGACAGCTCGATCTCTCCCGCCCCCCGACCCGGCGCAGCTCTCCGGCGAATCCCGACAGAGATCGGCTCTCTGGCAGCGGCAACGCCCAGCGGTCTCACGTTTCGTGCGCATCAGGCGGGCCGCGCAGAAAGCCCCAAAGGATAGACTGGCACCTTGGAACCTTCATGCCTGCAGGGACTCCAATAACTGGTGAGATATCGGCGCTCGCGACCAGATCACCGAGCGGGGGAGGAGATCCATCCCTATACCTGCAGGGAACCCTGGGAGGGTGGGGGAGCAGTCTTACACACCTCACCCAGGTCACTAGGTAGGGAGTATCTAACCAATATCTGTACAGCCTTTTAAGCGGAACTCTCAGCAGAAAGCTTAAGGGACATTCTCCCAAAGAGAAGGAATCATTCGAGCAGCCTTTGC
>PVLD010031299.1:0-15869 GCA_004027595.1 Dinomys branickii | reverse complement strand
GGAATTCCTGGAGTTCAAGACCAGTCTGGGCCACATAGTGAGACACTCCCTCAAAAAAAAAGGGGCGAGGAGAGTGAGCTCTATATATTAACAGATCTAAAGCTGGGCATAGTGGTGCACACCTGTAATCCCAGCAGTCAGGAGGATGAGGCAGGAGGATCGTTGTGAGTTCGAAGCCAGCCTGGGCTACAAAGTGAGCTCAAGGCCTGCCTGAACTGCACGAGACCTTGTCTCAAAAAGGCAAAAAAATAACAGTATTCATATACATAAACAATAACCAACAGTAAAAAAAGGTGGAGAAAAATTCCACTTACAATAGTGACAAAATTAAACACTTAGAAATAAATTTAGGATAAAATGAGTAAAAATCTACATAAAGAAAATGTAAAACATACCTGAAAAACATAGATGTAAACAGAGAAATCCCTGACCTTGGAGAGAATGGCCTGACATTATTAAAATGTCAGTTCTCACTGTATAAATTTAATGTACTACCAATAAGCTTTATAATAAAATTAGACATACTGATACTACAGTTCCTATAGAAAAATAAATCTACAAGACAAGCCAGAAAACAAATAACTGTGAGAATAAGACTGGCCTTACCAATCTTAAGAACATACCTGAAAAGCCTCCATAATTAAAACAGTGTGGTGCTGGCACATGAACGGACAAACATGCAGAGCACAACAGAAAGGATATGTGGCGTGTTCAGCATATCATACACAGACATTTCAAGTCACTAAGGCAAACGGGGACTCTTCAATACACCATGCTAGGACAAGTAAATAGTCAGTCATTTAGAAAAAATTATATTCCTATTTCATACCATGTACAAGAAGAAAATCCAAATGGATTAGGAATCTAAATATGAAAAATAAAATCATACAAGTAATATTGAAGAAAACATAAAATTTTCTTTAGGGCCAGGGATACAGCTCAGTGGCACAAGTGCCTGTCTCACAAGCACAGGTCCTGAGTTCGATTCTTGATACTTAAAAAAAAAAAAGAATACAGTTTTCTTTAACCTCAAGAGAGAGAAAAGCTTGGTAATTACAACTCGAAATCCAGAACCAAGGACTGTTCAATGTGACCACATTACTACGTTTTTTTGACTGACAAAAGAAATCACCATAAACAAAAAGGGCAACTAAAAATTGGGGGAAAATACTTACAACACGTCACAAAGAGATAATCTCCCTAAAATGTAAAGAGCTCTTAATAAAAAGTTGAGGGACAAAAGACCAAAAACTGGATAGAACCAGAAACCAATACAAACAGAACATTTCTGAAGAAAGAAGCATGAAAACCCAAACACTGTTCCAACTCAAGAGAAATGTAGATTGAAACATGGACACTATTTCTCATTTCACTAAGATTAAAAACATGACAATACGCCCAATGGCCAGGGTGTGGGGAAACACACTCCATCCACCGCTTCTGCAGGGAATGCAAACCAGCAAAACTGCTCTAAAGGAGCCGCCGCTGTAATCCTCACTAAACAATGTATGCATTTATCTCTTGACCAAGTAATCCCACAGATAACTAAAGATACACACAGCCCCAAGAGGTTTTAGGGAAGAGAAGTGGGTGGAGGGGAGGAGGAATAGGAGGGTGGATCTGATCAAAGCATGATATCAAACACTTCTAGAAATGTTACAGTGAAACTCATTAATTTGTATAATATGAATAATTGAGATTAATTATTGACTAATTATGATTTTAAAAAGAAATAATGAAAGTCAAGAAAGGCAAATAGAGTCTTGGTATTAACGGAGATGAGGGAGGAGAAAATTGAATAATCAAATGGGCCATCATCTGTGTAACTGAGTAACATGTGAAGGTAACATTATGTAGGACAACATCCAGAGCTAATTCCCTTCTATGTTCTCTATAATTTGTATTTCCTCAATCATCTTTGTATTAACAGAAGTGAAGATAACTTTATGTTATGCAGCATCCAGTGCTGATTCCCTACCATCTTCTCTATAATTTGGTATTTCCTTTGTTTGTGTGTTAACTAGTGTGAAGATGACATTATGTAATACAGTATCCAGTGCTAATTGCCTATGTTCTGTATAATTTTGTATTTTCGATATTGTTTATGGCTTGTTCTGGTTCATATGTCTCCACTCTTTTGTCTTTAAAATAAAAAAAAATAGAGTCTTGGTATTAAAAAGGATATGAAAATACATATGCACAAGGTTATTCACTGAAGCATTGCTTATAATTGCAAAATACTACAAACAACTTAAAAATGCATACAGAGACACACAAACAGTGATGAAATAGGACATGGTATATCCACATGAAGGAGTACTATACAGACATAAAGAAAAGTAAGGATGATCTCTACGAACAGACATAGAGTGATTTCCAGTATATACTGGTTTTGGGGGCACTGGGAGGTTTGTTTGTTTGTTTGTCTTTTTTTTTTTTTTTTTTTTGGTCTTTTTGAGACAAGGTCTCACTATGCAGTTCAAGCTGGCCTTAAGTTCACTTTGTAGCCCAGGCTGGCCTCAAACTCACAATGATCCTCCTGCCTGATCCTCCTGTCTCAGCCTCTCCTGGGATTACAGGCATGTGCCACCACAGCTGGCTAGTACTGTTAAATAAAAAAGCACAGTGCAAAAGAGCGCTTATAATCTGCTACCCTTCATGTAAATAAGTAGATATAAGAAAATGCACACATATTTGCTCATTTGTGAGGAAAAAATACAAAACACATGGGGGCTGGGGATGTAGCTCAGTGCAGAGCGCTGCTAGCATTGTGTAAGGCCCAAGGTTCAGTTCCCAGCACTGCAAACACACACACACACACACACACACACACACACACACACGATAAACCAAAAACTAAGGAGACTGATTTAGTTTATAATATTAACACTGAAAGACTTCATCCTTACAGGGTGGAAAGAAGGTAATGAGACAATCAAAGCGTTGAAGGGGGTGACATTGCTAAATGTATCTTTCACATAACACAAACTGTAACAAATGAGCCTAACTACATTACAAATAAATGATGTACAGACTAAAGTAGCGAGAAAAACGAACTAATCTAAATAACTGTAAGAAATAGTACAATAGTACAATAGTACAATACACAAAGAACAATACACAAATGCTGCAATCTACCTGGCTAATTATTTCTCGCAAGGGGTTGGGTTAGCAATTCCAGGTCTATTTTATATACTCACGAGGATTCAACAAGTAAGCATAAACAGTCAGAGCTGTTTCTCACTACTGGACAAAACCAGTTACGAGTAGAGAGGGAGGGCACAAGCTAAAATGAGCCCTGTAGAGTCGAGCTACAGTCAAAGGTATCATTACAAAAACTTAACAGTTCTTACGATATAGACGGACAGATACAGACGTGTGTGTACGTGGATGGTTCCCTAGCGCTGTCCACTGCGAAGACCTGAAGCAACAAACCCATCTAGTACCAGGCAGAACTTGGTTTCTACACACTATTCTCCAAGAAAAAGAAACCAAACTTCACACAATGTAAAATACACACAAAAATCATTAAAGTTACTGTTAACTACCACTATAATCAAGGGGAAAGGGTAATTTTTATTAATGTAAATTATCACTACAGTAATAAAATGTAACTTCCAAAAAGAGTTAAAAATTTGGCAGCTAGCAGCTGTCAGATCAGCACCCGCCAGCTGTTCAAAAGCTGTGCAAATTATCCTGGAGTTTAAATTGCCCAAATCAACCAAAGCCCATTTTATAATCAAACTCCTCTACACCTGTTCCATTCTTACTCCGGAGCCACTTCAAATCTTCAAAAGTAAAAGCATTCCTTTGCCTCGATGATCAGAAAACTCAATTTCATTCTTAAGAACAAGGGATATGAGAAGAGAGCAAGCAGAAATCTACCCCAAATTGTGGCTTTTTAAAATAAATGTGAGCTGAGAAAAGTCTATCTCCCCTTATTCAAAAATGGAAGTCGAAACAAAGTCAAGAAGTTCAATAAATGGTATTTTGTTCTCTTATGCGATTTTTAAAATAATTCCAACACCTAATTTGAAAAATCAAACCACACTTTGATTAGAAATCCATTTATAACAAGAGGGAAATCAGAGTTAAATTAGAAAACCACCAAGTAATTTTTTATATATATTCTGTCTCCAAAGCACTTACATTTTCACACATTTATGCTAAAGTAAATAATTGCTAAAAGGAACCCAAGAAGTAAGAAGTTTCCAGACCACACTCTAAAACCCTGTTGAATCTGTCCCAACCACATTCCCTCAAGGCAGAGCCATCTGATCTGAGAAACCCAAACTTCAAATATATGAAAGAGTGAAATAAAAGACAATAAGAGATAGATCTGAAAATGGGAAGGAACCAACAGATGGAGGAAGGAGCGGAGGAAGGAAAGGGGACGTAAACAGGATTAAGAGGTGCTGTGTACATGCACCAGCTCCCCATGCGAATGTAATCATTATGTACCGCAAGCATGTACTAATAGAAGGCGGGGAGAGACAGAGGAAGGGAGAAAGGGGGCAAGGGGGCAAGGAAGGGAGGGGAAAAAGCCACCAGCTCCTATCTAATCCTCCTTCTGAAGCCAGCTGCTGCTCAGGAGAAATGCAGGACCATTACTGGTGGAGACTGTGAGCTCGGGAGTCAGCCAGCCCAAGTTCAATGCCCTCTCATCACCTACGTTTTGGTTCGGGGAGTTACTGCACTCTCTAACTCTCACCTGTAAAATGGGGCCGATAATAACACTTCCCTGGGAGGGAGACCGCAGGAATCAGAAGAACGAACGGAAGGTCTGATGTAATGAGAACAGCACCTAGCTCCTGGTAAAACATCCAGGAAGCATTCAAGTGTGTTTCTGGGGCCCTGCAGAGGGCGCACCTGGGAAACTCCTACCCAGTAATACTATTCCAGATAAAATTTTTCGTTCACCTGTCTTCCACCAGTCTATTCTCTGTGTAACAATTAGAGCAATCCTTTTTCTTTTTTCCATGCTGGGGATCAAACCCAGAACAGCACACACGCAAGGCAAGTGCACCACCACGGAGCTGTGCCCCTAGACAAGGAGGAACCCTTTTAAAGGACCAGGCCGGCAAGGCCCAGCACTGATCTGGCCCATCTCCCTGTCTTAGGCTCTTGTACTTTCTGGCCCAAGCTCAGAACACGTCTCAAGGGCCTCCAGAATCACACCAGATGAAAGTACTGCCATTGGTACCTCATCTCCTTCTCTTCCCCCACTGAATTTCTCTTCACAGCCTTCGTCAATCAAATTTCACAGATATTTATCTCTTTTCCCCAGCTAGAGTGTGTCACCAGAACAAGGACTTTGCTCTGGCCATTGCCACATTCCTAGCACCAAGAACAGCTCCTGGCACAGTATAGATGGTTAAAGTCAAAACACAAGAGGCAACGTTACTCAAGTTAGGGGCAAGAAACTAAATACAATTATAAAATACTATACAACAGCTACCAAACTGGGAAAGTTTTTGTTTTCAGAAACTTTTTATTTTAGTGATCGAAATATACACTTAAAGTTAAGAGTGTCCTTTTTAATCCTCACTGCACACCCAACTCAGCAGATCTGTAGATACGTATACATTCACCCATGCACCAAAGACAGATAAAAAAAATGTCCCACACCTCAGGATCCTCCTCTCAGCAAATACTCCCAGCAAAGAAAACATGCTGCCACTTGTTCCCCAATTATGCCTGCACTTGAACTTCATACAAATGGAACCAAACAGAACACTCTTTTGTGTCTGGCTTCTCCCATTCAGCCTCACATCTGTGACGTTCATCCATGTTGCTGCCTACTTCAACCCTGTATTCCTCTGTATTGCCAAATAGTATGCTGTTTTATGACTGCAGCACAACCTACTGTTGATGATACCTAGGTTGTTCTACTTCAGGAACTGCTCTGAACAGTTTTGGGGTGGGAATTTTCATTTACCTACAGAGTGGCAGGTTTATTTTGAAGAAGGAAGGTGAGATTGGTGAGGATGCAGGGAACCAGAAAGTGGGCACTCTTGGGGGATTGTAAATTGTAGTAACATTTCTGAGGGACGATCTCACAACAGGCACATGGACATCTACACCTTCTGACCAGTTACCCTAGTTCAAGGGAAATTCTTATTGAGTACTACACATGCCAGGTCTTCTTCTGAATGTTTCACATGTACTCAATTGGTTTATTCTAAGCAAAGAATTAGAGACGATCACAATAATTTGCTTTAAAAGATGTCAAGCATGTCATTAATAAGTACAAGAAAGAGTAGTAAGCAAAGTAAATAAAAGAAAAATGATTTCAAACAACATGCATCCACTAAAAAGCTTTTCAAAGAATACTAAAGATATAGGGGAAAGTACTATACACACTGGAAAAAGGCAGCAGTAGAATGCATCAAATAAATTCTACTATTTTTTAAAAATATATATATAGACATCCCTCAAATGTTGAAATAGTGGTTATCTCTGGAAGACATGGGTACCTTCATATTTTTTATATTTATTTTCTAATTTTTCTGTATTAATTTTGTAAACCAAAAGAATATGGGTTAAAAGGACTAATAAACAAGTGTTTGATTCTAATGGGGACACAACAGACACAGTGGTGGCAAACCTAAGGCACCCATGCTGCAACTCGCTGTTTGTTATCATTAGAAGCTCTGAACGGTTTGTCATCACTGCTCTAAGACAACTTAATTAGGGCAATGAAGCCTTTTTTCATGGGACAGTATCACAGTACGCTGGAAAGTCCTGTGTCTCAGATGAGAGGGTAGGACATTACCAGGAGGGACCTCCACTGTCCTATTTCCACTGAGGATGACAGTTCCAGGTTGGAAGGAACCTTTCCTAAAACCCTGCCTGGTGTCTTTTCCTCTCCCTTGCAAAAAAGGCATAAGCAAACTGAGGGATGAGAATCCTGAACCCCATGGAGATAGCTCAAGTTTAACCTCCTCGAGCTAGAGAACGCTGCTCCACTCAGCCTACTGCCTCTCTGAAAAGCACTGAGAAGTACCTTTCTTCCCTAACAGGAGAACTAAGAACAACTTTTCAGATTTTGAGACATCACAAACTGCAAACAGAGAAAACCAAAATGTATTCCCAGATTCACTAATTTAACCAACTTAAAAAGTTCTATACTTGAAGAAATAGAATTATCAAGAAATCATCCGAGTAAAGGCAATTCACTGTATTTCCTTCCTCTGCAGGTGGACCATTTCTGGAAGCTAATGGAACTTGGCCGTGGGATAGCCATACATTAGTTCTTAAGGAGCCAATTCTCATAGAAAAAAAATGACATTTGTTTAATAATTAACACATTGGACATAGTTTGCTGTGTTAAAATTACTGTGTTAATAATCACTCATTTTAAGGTACAATAAACACTGGAATAAATAAATACTGATCATAGGAAAAAGCATATGGACCTCAAATTATCAATACGTAACTAAAAATTAAGTCATTAAAAAGATATGTTTTTGTAGGGCAGGGCAACATCACTGTTTCCTAGCTTTGGACATCTGAAGTACATTGATGTCTCGAGGGCTGAAAAAAGACCCTGAGCCCCTAAAAATATCTGAGAGTCATTTTTACAAGTAGGATGTTACGCATATTTATGTGACAATGCCGAGGGAACACACATACTCTTTCAGGTAAGCCCTCTTCAACTTCCTTTCACACATTTGTACTTAAAGGAAATTTGCATAACAAAATTCTCCAGGAAAATGCCTGAACGGTATTAAGTTACCTATGTTAAGACAGAAAAAATTCTAACCTATCCAATACCAACATTGCACAATGGAGCAGATTTCTTACATAGCTCAAAACTTCCATTTCATAAAAGTCTTTTGAAAACATGAACACATAACCACTATGGATTTTTATTTTATTCTACATAGAACTTAGATTTTTCGATAATCTCTCTTCTTGCTTTAGAATATTTTATGGAAATAAAGGACGTATGTAGAAACACAACTAGCAAGATTTGAGATCTTGAAATTTTACTTCTACGGATAATCAAAATACAGGAAAACATCCACGTAGCCTAAAAGAAAAGAACTTTGGCTAATTTATTCTTAATAACAAGTGGCAAGGTTGCAACGATATTCCTTAACCATTTATCAGACTAAGATTTCCTTTATACGGAATGACGCTGCTCGTCTTCTAAACTGATAACTGGCTACGCTTCGGGAGCAGGTATACTAAATTGATAGTCTGTTGTGCCTTTTCTGTTGTCACAATCATCTAACCTGAGACCTGATTAAGTAAAACCAAATGTACTTGAAAATGAAGCAGAACTATCCCAGCACTCACCACAGCAAAGAACCCTGCAATTTGAATGGTTTTCTCTCCCCGGACCAGTAGAGGGAGACGAAGACATCTGGCCTGGCCGCGCAGGGTTTCTGTAAAATTGGGGAGGGGGGGCGCGGAGGCTGTATTTAAATGTCCTGCTGTCAATCAAAGCGCACTTCCTACAATCACAGTCACCATATCAGCTATGACTGGCGAGCGAGCTCTAGCCAAGACACAACAGCCAACGGTGCCTGGGAATCGCGCTTCACCTAAAGGTGACCGCAGGCTGGGCCACAACACCCAAATAAGGACTTTGCGAGCCCAACCCCAACTAGTTTCTTTGTTTAAATGCCTGCGAATCCCTCCCACGCCGGAGTCAAGAGGCTCTGGCGCCGCCCTTTATTAGCCTCACACTTTGATTACAAAACACACGAGCCGGCGGCCTGGCTACGGAGGCAGCCCGAGTTCTCACAAACGTCAAACCCGAGGCGCGGCGGCGGCGGAATCCGAGGACAACGTCGGCCAGGGCCAGCAGCGCCGCCGCCGCCCCGAAGTTGCCCGTCGCCAGCCACGGGCCCCGCCACGGGCCGTCCCGGTGTCGCCCGCCCCCGGGCGCCGGCGATCGCACTCTTTGTAAAGTTTGTTCGGCGTGGCGAGGGTGGCGCGGGGTCGCGAGGTGCCGTCCCCTCGGCCCCGCCGTCCACTGCTCCCTCCGCCGCACGCCGGCCGCAGGGGTGTGTTGCGAGGTGGCCGGCGCAGAGCCCACCTGCCCGCGGCCCAGCCCGCGAGGGTCCCCAGCAGCGCCTCATCTGTTGCTCTGCCCACTCGCCGAGCCCCGCCACCGCTTGACGCGGTCCCCGCCGCCGCCCCGGTCCCGCCGCCCCGCCGGCCGAGAAGTTTGAGAAGATGGGAAGGGGGCGCGACGGGACCGCGGGGGGCGACGCACGGCCGCCCGGAAGCCAGGCAGGCGCGGGGCGAGCGGGGTCGACTCGGGCCGGAGCCCGAGAGAGGAGAGGCGAGGCGAGGCAAGGCGAGACGAGGAGGCGGGGCGGGGCGGCCCGGGCGAGGGGCTGCGGGCTGCGGGCCTCCGCTGTGCCCGCCGTGCCCGCCGCGTCCCTCGCCCGGGCTCCCCCTGCCAACTTCTCCGCCGGCCGCCTTTGTTCCTGTTTGTTGTGGCGACTCTTCGCCCGGGCCGGCCGAGCCCCGGCGCCCCTCGGCAGCCTGCCCGGCGCCCGGCGAGCCCGGGGCCCCGCGCGCCCCTCTGCCCGGCTCGGGGCTCGGCGACAGGGTCGCGGGTCGCGGCGCGGCGGCCGGGCCGGAGGAGACGCGGGGAGCGGCGACCGCAGCGGCGGCGGGTCGGGGCCGGCGGCGGGGCTGAGGGTTTATTTACCTGCCGTGAAACCAGTCCTTGCAGATATCGCACTCGATCATGAAGCGGTTCACGTCGTATGGCTGCCGGCACACACAGTACACCGGCGGGGGCGGCGGGGGCGCCGAGGCCCGGCCCGGAGCCGCCACCGACACGGCAGCCGCGGCCGCTCCAGCTGCTGCTCCCGCGGCCACCGCCGCCGCCGCTCCGGCCATCTTTAAAAAACACACACACGCTCGCTCGCTCGCTACTCCGCTCGCCGACTGGAGCGAGCGCAGCCGCCAGCCAGCGCCGCCTCCTGCAGCAGCCGGAGCAGCAGGCGGAGCAGCAGGCGGAGCGGCGGCGGCAAGGGCGCCTCAGTGCGCGCGCGCGCGAGGTCCCAACGGCGGCGGCGGCGGCGGCGGCAGCGGCGGCAGTGAGGTGGGGGCGGCGCGCGCGACGCGTGAGGCCCGGCTGCTTCCGGCGCTGGGCGCGGGGCCGTGCGTCTCGCGCACGCCGTCCCCGTCGCGGCGCGCGCTTCTTCTTCCTCCGCGGCGGCCCGGTGGAGAAAGCAGCTGACGGGCAGCAGGGCGGACACGCGCGGCTCCGCACGGAGAAGCCTGTTCCGAGCAGGCGGGGAAGTTCCTGCCGAGCGAGAGCCGGGCGGACGTCGCGTGTGCTCTCCGAGGCGGGGCAGTGAGGAAGTTTCGGCCGCTTGCGTCGCCTCGAGACCAGGGGAGAATCGGAAGTCCCTCAGCAGCCGCCCACGGAGCACGCGAGGTGCCGCCCCCGCCCCGCGTGGGTCCGAGCGGGTGACGCGCAGAGCAGGGCCCGGCGGAGCCCGCCCCGACTTTGGAAGCGTCACCCCGGATGCCCGTCGAGCAGCTCGGAAACCAGTGTGGATGGAGGCGCGGTGGGCGGAGGGTCTGTCCCCGAGGGGAGTCCACGGATGACTGTCGCCGGGGAGGACGGTCCTCGAGGTGAAGCTGCTAGAGAGACGGACGCAGAAGAACCCACCAGCGTGTTTATAAAGATTGTGACTTAATTTCAAACGTTTTCTGTTGCAGAGCTGGGAAGATAAGAAATTCGAAATGGCTTTTCCCCGGGAGGAGAGAGAGAGAACAGAAAGCGGATGAACAGTGCTTGGTGTCACACGCCACCAACAAATGCTTGTGAATGAAGGACTAAGCAGAGAGCCAGCGTAAAACGATACACTGAAGAATAAAAGGGGGCACCAAATACTGACTGGAGAGAGGTTGCCTTGGAACCCTAACAACTGGAAGGGATGTTAAGAATTAGTAACGACTCTGGCGGCACTTCTACCATTAGAGAAACCCAACGGTTCCCTAAATCCTTTTGGCAGGAAAAGACCTCAGGAGGGTTGGCTCTCTCTCTAACCCCAGGCGGAGAATCGCAGTCTTTTCTCGCCTTCTACTTACGCTTAAGGAAGGCAGGCATCTTGCCTGAAGCCTCAGAGAGAGCTGGAACTGAAGTGTAAGGTTTCGTTTTAAGTTTTTTTGTTTTTAAAGGTACCCAAAGCCTTGGCACTGAGCTATATCCCGATCCCTTTTTTTATTTTTTGTTTTGTTGTCTTTTTGAGACGGTCTCGTTATGCAGTTCAGGCTGGCCTTAAGCTCACTTTGTACCCAAAGCTGGTCTCAAGCTCCCAAGGATCCTCTTGCCTCAGCCTCCCAAGTGCTGGGATTACAGGCGTGCACCACCACACCCAAGCCTCTTTTTTATTTTTTGAAACGGTCTCACTAAGTCTGAATTGCTATTGCTGGATTGGAATCCTCCTGCCTCAGGCCCCAAGGAGGCTGAAATTACAGGCATTCAGCACCGTGCTGGGCAGGTTTTAAGTTTCTTGATTCTGCATTCAATTCTTTTCCCACCACACCACAATTTGTCAC
This sequence comes from Dinomys branickii, assembly GCA_004027595.1. Taxonomy (NCBI): domain Eukaryota; kingdom Metazoa; phylum Chordata; class Mammalia; order Rodentia; family Dinomyidae; genus Dinomys; species Dinomys branickii. Next base: position 4,328 of record PVLD010031299.1, on the reverse strand, counting down.
ATATATCACCGGAAAAGAAAAAACGTGGGACTCCTAGTTGACCTCAAACAGAATGAAACAGGATTCAGTGAGAGTACGGGCTGCCCTTCTGTTATTTCTGCCAAATCTACTTGAGTTTTCGGTTTGGAAATGCCCCTAGCCGGGTGTGATGGCACACACCTGTAATCCCAGCACTCAGGAGGCTGAGGCAGGAGGATCACTGTGAGAGTTTGAGACCAGCCTGGGCTACAAAGTGAGCTCAAGTCCAGCCTGAGCTGCATAGGAAGACCTTGTCTCAAAAAGACAAAAAAAAAAAAAAAGGAAATGCCCCTAGTTTTAAAGGTACATAGCTGGGTGTGGTGACATCCACCTGCAGCTCCAACACACAGGAGGCCAAAACAGGATAGCTATGAGTTTGAGGCCAGCCTAGGCTCCACAGTGAGTTCAAGGCCAGTCTGGACTACAGTGCAAGACCCTGTCTGAAAATAAATAAAGGTACATTTAAAAATCAATGGCCTGGCATTGTGGCTGTGACAGGAGGATCTTAGAAGTTCAAGGCCATCCAGGGTTAAAGAAATTAGAAACAAAAATATTTGACCTTGAGAAAAAAAGGGGTGAAGGCTGGAAATCTGGATAAAGCCAAAATTTTAGCAGCACATTGCATACCTAGTAATTAAGCATATGGGGTTTGGATTCAGCAACTTGTTATCTCTGAAAACTTATTACTGGGTTTTAGTGAAGGGCAGAGTAAGATAAGAACATCTGCCCCAAAGGGCTGGGTGTGTTAGGTGAGATAAATTTCTGAGCACATACTAAGCCGTATAGCTGTTAACCATCATTATAAATAATAATTTTGTGACTTTATTAATAATAATAGGACTAAAGAGCAGCTACAAAGTTAGGATAAAGACCAGGGAAAATACTATCCCAAAGTCAGAGGCAGACAGAATTTGAGGGGAAAAAACTGCAGAAAGACACATGCTCCGTGGCAAGGTTGTTTAACAAATGACTGTGGGTGCCTCCGCCCTGCTGTTCTTTGGAGACTCCGGCACCTGCAGCAGGTGACCTTATCTCCTAGAAGCTGGGTTTGTTGTTTGTATGTAGACCTCCACCTGTCGGCGAAGTCCCCTCCCTCTGACAAATGTTTACTCCCACTAACAGCCTGGCTTCCTACTTACTACCCATGCTTGTCTCTTTCCATGACTGTGCCTGCTAATCTCAGGAAAACAGAGAATTTGACTTTAAGCCATTGTCATGCCTTAAATAATGGTGATTTGTTTTTGTATAGCACTTTATGCTGCTTGATTTTCACAATAACCTATCCGTCTCAAGTAGATGGAACAGGAAGAGCCTGCCAATCACTGTAGTGAGAAAACTATAGGAAAGAGAATAACATCTGCATGGAAAATATTGCCCAGGAACACCAGATCCCAAAGAAGGAACACAGTATATTGTTGGTGCTGGGAAAAAGGAGAACAGAAGCCCAAACCAGTGGAGAAAACATCTAAAAATGCAGAATTCAGCAGCCTTGTTGACAGCCTAGTTGTTTTCCCGTTTACTTCAAAAGCTAGGAGAAGTTTTGCACAGACAGCTCAAAGTTAAGATGTTATTAAAAGGAGACTGTTGAGCTGTGCATAATGGCACATGCCTGTAATCTCTGCACTTGGAAGGCTGAGGCAGGAGGATTTCTGCAAATTCAAGGCCAGCCTAGGCTACATAGTTTAAGGCCAGCCTGAACTACACAGGAGACCCTGTCTAAAGAAAAAGAAAAAAATATATATAGAGAGAGAGAGAGAGACTGCTGCACAGGGGTGCAGCTCGCCTAGCGTGTTCAATCCCCACACAGCAAAAAAAAAAAAACCATCACGCTGTATGAATTCAGTCAAGTACAAACACAAGAACAAAACAGAAGTAAAAGTAATGGCAAAAGAGATAAATTAGAATGGAAACTGAATCAAAAATACATGCTAAAGGCCAGGGACATAGCTCAATGGTGCAAGCGCCTGCCTGGCAAGCACAAGGTCCTGAGTTTGGGTCCTGGTATTAAAAAAAAAAAAAAAAGCGCTATTTTAAGGGCCAGAGATGAAGCTCAGTGGCATAAGTGCTTTCTGGCCAGCTTGAGGTCATGAGTTCCATTCCTGGTAAAAACAAAACATATATATACTGGCATTATACACCTCTTGAAGGAATAGGTAAAGTACATGACTTACGGAGTATTCTTGCCAAAAATGTTTTTAGCCCGTGTGCTGTTAAGCCATTAGACATGTAATTTACAGAAATTCAAGAGAGAAGGCAACAAGTTGTATGGTACCACATGGAAATAAGACAAATCCCAAATATGAAACACTCCACAAAGACAACTGGGTTAGTTTCTTTTTAAAGTTGTTTTCTTCCTTTTCTGGTGCTGTGGATTGAACCCAGGGCCCCATGAATGCTAACCACACTAAAAGTTACCACTGGCCTTAAACTTACTTTGTAGCCTAGACTGGCCTCAAACTTGAAGCAATTTTCCTGCTTCGGCCTCCCGAGTGCTGGGATTACAGGCATGTGCCACCACACCTGGCTCCTTGATTGCTTCTTAAAACTCATCTAGGAGCCCAGCATGGTAGCACAGGCCTGTAATCCCAGGACTTGGGAAGCCAAGGCAGGAGGAACTTTGGGAGTTCGAGGCCAACCTGGGCTGCAAAGTGAGCTAGCTAAAGGCCAGTCTGAATTGCATAGCAACAGACCCTGTCTCAAAAAGACCAAAAAAAAAAAAAAAAAATTGAAGAACACTTGAAAATTTTTAACCTGGATATTAGAATATTATAGAAATAGCACTATTTGATGGGATACTGTATTGGGGTTGCTATAGTTTACATCTAGGTGTCCCCACAAAACCTCCCACTCACATACATGGGGCTTTTGGTCAGTAATTGGATCATGGAGGTGGGATGGTCCACTGGTGCATTTATAGCTAAATGTGTTGGGAGGTGGAGCCTGGTTGGGGGAGGGGGCGTGGCCTGGAAGGTGGGTCTCCCTCCCTCCTCCCTTCGCATCTCTTTGCTTCTCACTGCCATGCCCTGAGCTGCTTCTCCTCTGCCTGTCCCTCTGCCATGCCATCCTGCCTTGGAGCCAGCTGACTAGAGACTGAAATCTACAAACTTGTGAGCTAAAATAAACCTTTCCTCTTTAAACTGTGGCTGTCAGGTTTTGTGGTCCCAGCAATGAGAAAATAAGACGGTGCCAGGGATGGTGACATATGCTTGTAATCTCAGCACTTGAGAGGCTGAGGCAGGAGCATTGCTGTGAGTTTGAGGCCAGCCTGGTCTACATAGTGAGTTCAAGGCCAGCCTGAACTACATAGCGAGACTAAAAAATCGAAACAAATAAAATAAGACAGAATGTCTTTGTTTTTAAGAGACGTGTACTGAAGTTTTTAAAAGGGAGACGTTGCCTTACTTTGGAAGAGTCCACACTACTCCCAAGAAAAGGTGCGCGAGTCACAGAGATGAATGAAATATACATCATGGTAGCATTGTTAAATATAGGTATTGATGTGTGCATGGGTGTTAGTGTACTTTCAACTCTTGTATTTTTTAAATTATTCACAATAAAATATTTTTAAAATATAGCCTCTATCTCTCTGTTTTAGTTTTTGTTTTTTATATAGCCTCTATCTTGAATCTGTTCAGATGTTAAATAAATTATATTTGTGATTGCCTGTTCTGCATATCTGTATAGTTTACCCTTGTTTTAGAATAAATAGTGGCTCTGGGGCCATTGTTTGTTAAGCTTTATAGTCCAAGTAGCTTGGGAGTAGGTATAATTCAGTTCTTCCTAATAGGAATGGGGAGGGAGGGGTGCGTGTGCATGTGTTCACCTCTCTATCCCTAATCTAAGGAAAGATGTTGCTCAGGACATGTGCTGCACCCAGGAAAATGTGAAAGCAGGAAAGAGTTGAGATCCCTTGTGACATTTCCTTAGGAAAAGTTCCAATCAATCCCAGTCTAACCATGAGAAAGACACTAGCCAAATCCCCATAGAGGAGCCTTCTACAGACTACCTACCAGTCTAACATTCTGCAAAACTGTCAATAAGGAAAGCCTGAGACGCTGGGTGTGGTGGTTCGCACCTGTAATCCCAACACTCGGGAAGCTGAGGCAGGAGGATCCTTACAAGTTCAAGACCAGCCTGGGCTACAAAGTGAGCTCAAGGCCAGTCTGAACTACACAGTGAGACTCTGTCTCAAAAAGACAAAAAACAAAAAACAAAACAAAACAAATGGTCCCAAAGAATTTTTCCCGAAAGAGTGGTAAGAGGGGAGGGAGAGGGAGCAAAGAGGATTTAAAAAAAAAAAAAAAAGGAAT